>JANZLC010000004.1:26127300-26138777 GCA_026413385.1 Erythroxylum gracilipes
AGGTAAGGGATCTGCCATGATTGGCAGCTCAAAAAGAATGGAGAAAAATCAAAGAAGAAAGGCGGAAGAAAACTGCTTTGATACCATGTGGAAGTTTGAAAATAACTCTTCTCATTTCTAGAATGCGGAAACAGAGTGTTTATATACAGAGTTAGGTGGAGAAGCTAACTATCTTAATTACAATTAAAGAATGATTAGCTAGCTAATGAAAAATAACTAATGCGGACTAACTAAAATAGCAAAGACAAAGTGATCTAACAACCAGAATAGAAAAGAGAAAATATAAGGGAGGTTGATTTTATTGGGGCCAGTTGTAGTAGAAGGCTGAAGTACCTGGTTAAAAGAAAAAAGGGATTGGTCGAAACTTAAAACACCAGGCTAGAAAGTGGGGACCAACAGCTCGTAGTAGGAGGAGAAAGACTGACAGTTGCTTGTGTCCAACGACAAAATTGTCAGGCTGCTCGAGAAAGCTGGTGATACTACCCATGATGTGCCAAGAAAATCCCACGAAAATATAGGTACATTAATTGGTTGACGTGCGTGTAGGCCTGCGTATCCACCCCTACCCAAGTGCTGCATGCACGATATAGATGGTTTCCGTGCGAGAAGCGTGCAGGAGCTAAGTCCCATGACGCCTGTTGCTCTATTGGGAAGGGGAGATCACAACCCACGTTACTAGAAGTTCCAAAAAAAAGGCCATAGCCACCTAGGAACAAAAACATAAACTCCGCCGGACAAAGCCTCCAACCTCTACTCAGAAATGGATAACTACGAGAAACTAAACCCACCCAAAAACTTTGAAATATACGTACGAAAAAGTAAACACCCACATACTCAAAGCACATGCAACGACAAGGAGGGATGGCTGGAACTTGCCACCCTTTACCTCCAGAAACGGACAGGGCCACTATCGGAGATGGCCCAGAATATGGCATTAGCAGCAATCAGCAAGCACGCCCAAAAATTTGAAAAGTGAAAAGATAAAAGCATATTTCTAAATACCTGAATGATACGCATTTCCCTTGAAGACCTCAGCGATGCAGCTTGGCCTAAAACAACAGCAATGTAGAAATAGGACAAAGAGGGGGAAAACATTATCTAGTGGCCACTGTCACGACTACTGAGCAGAGACCCTGCGTCGTCGACTCTCTTCTGGACTCCAAGAATATCTCGCCTGGACTCTCTTCTGGACTGCTTACCTGCTTACACCCAGAACCACAGTCCAACAGCATATCGTTCCATTAATGTGTGTGTACACCAAATTCTGAGAAAAAGCAAGGACTTAAGGTAGAGCATAGGTCTCATCAGTCAACAGATGATGGTAGAATACAAAATAAGTTCATGTCTAGGGTATTACAAGGAACTCTAGTAAAGTTGTATGTCTCGACTAGTTTTTCAATAGTTGCTCGTAAATACCGAATAAGTCGACTATTGTTTACGATTGTTATGGGAACACAGTGGGACATTCCATATATATACTAGACTCCAGTGATAATAATTCAGAAGACTAAAGTGACATGAATAATATCTTGGCTTCGTCTTCACCGATAAATTTATGTTTGAACAGTAATTGGCTTATAATAACCAGTTGTTCCTATGCCTTACTAGACAGTTGCCCCAAATGGGGCTTATAAATTATACAATGCAGGAAGCAGTTTGTTTTCTAATTGCATCGGAAGATGCCCAATTTGGTGCGGTGTAGTCGGCGAGGCCACGTGCAGAAATTTCCCTAGCTCTAGGTTGGATGTCAAATTGTAAGCAGAAATTTCATGTTAAAAAGAGATAGAATTAGTGATAGATATATAAGTAAAAATGAATCGTAAATTTAATGTTATAAAGTTTTAGGTTAAAGTGTAGTGTCAAAGCTCATAAATATGTTTCATTACTAAGTTCATAATGTAGATCTCCCATAAAAGTAGGTTTCTTGGATCCAACAAGTGATATTAGAGCCGATAGTTCGGCAAGGGACAAGTACGAAAATGGTAGTCGAATCTCGTGGTTGTTTCCCCATGAAGAAGAGTAAAGAGAGTCCTGATAGATCTAGACCAATAGAGTAAAAGGACTCTTCATAATGCCATATACTCGAGTTGTTAAGCAAAAAGACTTTCGTTCAAGAGAGAGTTCAAGCTCAATGTAAAAATTCACATTTGAGGAGGAGATTATTGGGATGTCAAATATAAGTAGAATCTTACGTGAAAAAGAGATGAAACTAGTAAAAGATATATAAGTAAAAAGAATTCATAAACCTAATTTCTTAAAATTTTAAGTTAAAATGTGGTGTAAAGCTCACATGTATATTTCGTCGCTAGGATCATAATGTAAATTTCTCGTAAAAGTGAGTTCCGGATCTAACACCCCGATCCAAAAACATTAGATTTTGTCTCTTTAGGATCGTGAAACTCCAGAATTTTTTGGTCTTTGCTTCAAGTTTTGCATTTTCAATCTCTAATTCTGCTTTATGCAACTCCAATTTAGCCTTGGTTTGGATTGAAAGAAAGCAAAAGAAAAGAAAGGAAGAGAATTGAACTTCTCTTAGTTTCCACTGCTTGGACAAAAAAAAGCAAATGAAAAGTAAGAGAATAGAAAGGAAACTGAGGGAAGTTTTGGTCAAATATATTTCCCCTCAAATTGGTAAAAAAGGAGGAAAAATACAAGATAAGAGAACTCCCAATATATGTAAATTACTATAGTATCCTTATCTGTATATGCTGAAGTTTCATAATCAAAAGCATAAGGGTCTAAAAAAATTCTTTTGTCCAATATAAGTTTCAATTCCTTTCTTTAATAAATTAAGAATATTAAAGAAAACAAACAGAGAAAAGAAAGTCTCTTTTTTCATTTTTTTAAATATTTCTTTTTCTTTTTTTCGTGCAAGTTAGGATCAAACATAGGCTTAGTTGGGGTTTTTTAGTTGGTGGCTACTGTGTAAATGTTGGGTTAATCTGTCGAAAACTGGGAGGGAAAACGAGGGGAGATTCAATTTTGGGATGATTCTTCAGCCTTATTTGTCGTCATAAGTTGGTATCGTGGATTGGTAGGATTTATTGCGGGGGAATCTTGAAAAAAGATTTAAATTTGACATGTGGGTTCAAATATGAGAAATGGAGGTGCGAAGAGTACATTGGGAAGACCCAAATCAGACGAGTTTGGCCGCGCAGTGTTGAGAGTGGCAGTGGCTCAGATTTGTACAGGTGTTGGCTTTGAAGACTTTAAAGAATCAGCTTTGGACTCGCTCACGGATATTGGAATCAGATACCTCACTGACTTAGGCAAGAGTGCAAGATCTGACGCAAATTTATCAGGTAGAACTCAATCTAATGTTTTTGACATAGTTAGAGTTTTGGAAGACTTAAGCATTTCACAGGGGTTTGCAGGAGCATCAGATTCCATTAGTTGTCTTATTAATTCAGGGAAAGTTAGAGAGATAATTGTATTTGTGGGTTCTAGTGAAGAGATTCCCTTTGTACAACCAGCACCTAGGTTCCCGGTTAATAGAGATGCGAAGTTGATTCCTACTTTTGGAAACATGGGTGAGGTCACACCTGGGAAGCACATTCCTGCTTGGTTGCCCGCATTGCCTGATCCTCATACTTACTTGCACACACCTCTGTGGAATAAGAGGGTCTATGATCCTCGTGCAGAAAAGATTGAACAAGCCAGGCAAAGGAGAAAGGCAGAGAGGGCTTTGTTGGGTTTGCAGCAGAGGTTGCTTAGTAATGGTAGAGCAGGGGCTTCCTCTTCTACAGCTAGAAATGATGAGGTTAAGGAATTGGGACTCGTTGGGAGTGATCCATTTCTTGCTGCCCCATTGAAATCTGGGGGAAAGGAGGTTTCTACTTTTGTTTTGCCGGACAAGCTCAAAGATCAAGTTTCTATCATGGACGCATTTGCACCTGCCATTGCAGCAGTTAAAGAAATTGGACTTGGTGGTAATGGACATGGTGAGAGAAAATTGGTACCTAAGAAGAGGCCTACCATAAACTTTAAGGTCAAAACTAGAAAGAAGTTGTTAGGTGAATCTTTTGATTTGATTCTTTCTAAAAAAGGAGAAGGGAGAATGGGACACTGGCTAGGGAGGGATGAGGAGAGAGATGAAAAGAAGAGGAGAGCAGAACATATACTCAAACAATCTATGGAAAATCCACAGGAACTCACTCTGTTGTAACATTATTGACTGACTTGCTAATTCTGGAATTGGTTGTAGCTGTGGACACAGGGTGTTCTATCTTG
This sequence comes from Erythroxylum gracilipes, assembly GCA_026413385.1. NCBI lineage: Eukaryota > Viridiplantae > Streptophyta > Magnoliopsida > Malpighiales > Erythroxylaceae > Erythroxylum > Erythroxylum gracilipes. The sequence goes on from JANZLC010000004.1 coordinate 26,131,531, forward strand.
TAGCTGCTCATTTCTTATGTAGGTCTTGAATAATTATTAGGAGATTCTTGTTTGAGTCCCATGTAGTCCCACTCTAACACGATTTACAGAGGTATGACAGTGCTTGTTTATGTGTTGAAGCCTCAACTTGTCTCGTCTTGTTGTTCCACCATTCTATGTTTTAATGGTACATCGACTCAACCTTGAAGATGTATATAGTGTTCTCTGATTCAGGCCATTGTTGATTGTTCTTTATTTTGTTTCTGTTATTTGTTTACTTGTTTTTTGTTTCTTTGTGATATGTAAACAAAAGGGAACCGTGCACATACTATGCAAGACCATCAATAGTAACATATAACACTACACAATAGTCGTGCAGATGGTATTCCTTTGCGTAGTGGGGACTCTTTTTCAGTATCCTTAATCCTGCAGCCCTTGTTATAGGTTGTCTGCTCGGGCCATCATTCCTCAGGGACTTATTAAAGGTAGTTATGGGAAGATGTAAGGCATGGAACAAAACTTTTTCGTTAAGCTTAAGTTGCTAAAGCTGATATGCTTCTCAAATTTGACTGAGTCTGACCACAGTGAAGTAAGCACAGGTCAATTCACAATTTTTGATGCTTAATATGTCTGGTCAGTCCATTCATTGATTTATTTGTTATTAAATCTGCCAAAGCCATCCCTTCCAGTTTCATTCGTTGTGAATCACTGTTCAGACTTCTTAACAAATAGTTTGAACTCGAGAAGTTTGTGAGGATGTAGTTGATATTATGGAGAAATAGTACAACATATCTATGATTAATCCTTTTTGGTTTCATTCACCATCCAGATTCTACACGGCCAAGATGTCGTTCCCTCATGTTTAATACAAAAACATGGTTTGAAGCAACATACCATGCGGGCATATCAGATGAAGTATATAAGAATATGATCAAGGTCAGAGCGCAATGAATGATATCTAAAATAGATGGAAGGTAGTATTACAGGCCACATGCTACCAAACATTTAGCTTGTCAAGCTTTAATTAATCCCCGGATTAATGAAATCTCCTCAAATGAGTCCCAAACATAAGCATCCTTCCATGGGATCAGGACGGCCTCAACGTTTCAGTTTCAAGTTAAGTTCTGAAGAAAATAATTTGCCACGGTGATTGAACATCATGAAGTCTACGTTGTCTGGTAAAGAAACAATCCTGCATTCACAAATAGGAATATGATACTTTTACAGGAACATAGTAGCAATTTCACCACAATGCAGTTTACAAATTTAAACTCCTAAACAAAGACAATGGTGTCATATCAAAGCAGACAAATGGCACAGAAGAGTGTTTTATATTCAAAGAAACGCAATCTCTTATGATATTCTAACTCAGAACCCCTCGGAATTCTGTGTTTGTAATCTAACAATGTATGCAGGCCCAATGACTGAATGATATCAGGTAAAAGATTTCATGGTTCATGTTCAGCATCATATCATAATCCAGGACTTTCCCAGAAAGAAAAGGCACAGGTTAGTTACCTACATTTCTAGGACCTGACATGACACTAATTACCAGTCAAGTATCTTGCCTTATTGAGTCCCCATTTTATTATAACCCAATGGGAGACAGAACCTGTAATCAGCCCTCTCATGAAATTGACTGGATAAAATGTGTTAAATTGGAAATTTGATTTGAGTACATCAATCAAGCATAACACTAGAGCCAACAATGTATTACTATATTCCTTAATCCAACTATGAGGTTTACTAAAATAAAAGTTTACAGGTTGGCATGCTCTAGCATGAGCAGATAATGGCTTTTGTTAGAAGCTCTTTCAGGACAAGAATAAGCCCGCAATGGATCCTTACAAGCTACAACTAAAACTAAACCAGAACTTACCAATAAGCCCCAAAAAAATTTAAAAAAAAGCTTCAGACAGATCTAGTTCTGTACAACGTTAATTTCCAAGCTGAACCAGTTCAGAAGACTTCTTTGTTGATATAAAATTGATGTTATAGTGCTTGATCGGTGTGAATCAAAGTTCAAATCTGATCTTATTTAATCAATTTAGTTCAAATATTCAATTTCTGAATGCAAAAAAACCGCAAGTATCGAGAAGGGTATAGAAAAAAATACCTATTCTCCTCAGACTGGGGATGAATAGAGAGAAACTTCCCTGGTACAGTCAACGCTGCCCACATACAGAATACTAACCCTAGAGCCAACTCCAACACTACCTGCATAATTTCCCAGAAAAACAAACATAATAGAAAAGCAAGAAACTTTATCAATTCGATAAGCCTAATTCTAAAACACAGCAAAACTCACATTCATTGGAGGTCCTGAAAATTCCTCTTCCATAATTTTCAACAAACCTCGATCTGCAATTGAAACCCAAAACGTTAGAAACAATAATAATCATGTCATAAACCACAAAACTCAATAATGAGGAATTACATTGAATGGTTGAATAAGCCGCATGCGCGAGAATTACGACTCCGAAGACCCCCATTCCGAAGTCAAAACCCATCTAATTGGCGGGCAAAATTTTAGGGTTTGTAGTTATTGGGCGTAGAGAGGGTTTCTCAGATCTGCTCACTTGATCACCGAAGCAAAAACGGACGTCTTTGTTTTCAAGTTTCAACTTAACCGGATCACTCTAATACGCTACGTCGTTTCAAATCAATATCCTAATGCCGTCAGCCCAAATGGATTTAAAGGCGAAACTATAAATCATTACTCAAGATAGTAAATATAAATATAGATGTAAGAGGAGTTAGAATGCAATATTATATAACTCACGAGATATAATTAAATTAATCATAAGTAATTTTAGTTTAAAGATACAAATATTGTGACTTTTTTATTGTAATATCTAAGATAAGCCAACTTATTGCTTTCTCTTTTTCCCGTGCAATTTAGTGTTAAGCATGGCTATGTTTCGGTATTTAAACTTAGTATAATTGATTTGACAAAATTGTTGTAGCGACCCCTGTATTATACGAAAGTAGCTAATTAAATCCTGAGATATAAAATGTTACTCTATTAATCTTATATTTTCAATTTTGTTGCAAAAAAAAACCCTTAGTCGTGTGTTGTTAAGGGGTTGTGAGTTAATAAAATTTCAATTCAGGGTTTTTTTTGCTAATATTTATATGTCAGGATTTTTTTAGCAACTTATGAATAACACGGGGTTATTAAGGCAATAAATTCGATTTTGTACTGATTTTAATTCGATACGTTACATACCGGTCAGTACAAAACGGTATCTTAAACTTTGGTGAGTACCTGCAAGATTTTTCAAGGAATAAATAGCAATTTTAAAAAATTGTGGACCAAATTAGGGAAAATGCACTTCACTCTTACCCACTCGCAGTCTTCTTCCCTGTACGTTGCTACCCTCCCTTTCCACTCCCAGTCACCCCCTAAGACACACACACCTGCCTCATTGGGAATGTCTTTTTCACTGTCTTCACTCTTCCTCCACTGCGGGACTATAGTGTCTTTGCCATTGTTGCCTTGCTAAGGCTGAGGACTGCTCACTAGTCACTATCATTGCTGCTCGTCTCCACTGTCGCTGCTCATGCTCATTGGTTGTTGCTCATTGGTCGCTACTTTTCCATGCGTCCAGTGACTCCATCCCCAAGTCCCCGGTACAGCAGAGTGCAAAATCCAAAATTCCAGATTCATTTGCTTCTGGTTGAATCGACCTAACCCAACCTACACCTCTCACTAACTTGGTTGCAATTTGTTTCATTTCTTATGTGTTTTAGGTTGCTTGTTTTTGCTCAAAATTGCAATTGTATTGTGTTTTGATTACGTCATGTGTGCATTGTGATTTGGGAATGATTTATAAAATATGAATAGGACAATTTGAGCTTCAAACTTAGAATTAGTTGTATGAATTATATACCGTTCAATAACATTTAGGTATTGTGAATTCACGAAGACATGAGACCAATATTATATTATGTATGAATTATGGAAGAATATTTAGGTATTGTGAATTATGTATAATTCAAGAACATGTCATATTATTTGTTATTTTAATAATTATAAAAATGAGATCAAAATTAAGTCATTAAATTGTTAATTTGTTAATTTTTATATGAAACAACTTACCAATTATTGTTTGTATATAAAAGATATTTAACATATGATTAATCATTTAAATATAAGATTTAATATATAATTAAAACATTTAATATATACCAAAAAATCATTTAATATATGTAATTAAGTGAAGAAAATTAAATGTTTGCATTTTATATTATTCATTATTGTCATAAGGAAATAATATTACAAATATTAATCTTATCTTATTCGTAGCAAATTCACATTCATCATCTTATCTTATGGATAGTTAAATACATAGTAGAAAATAGTATGTGAATTTATAAGAGAACACTCATTACTAATGTGAAATTGTAAGTGTTTAAATAATTTTTGCAATGTATATTATCATTAAAAAAAAGTCATTTTTGCAATGTGTGTTATCATAGAGAAAGATATAAGATAAAGATTATATAGAATCTGGATACGCTTATAATTGAATATTAAATTGTTATGGTTATGTAATGATACTATATTAAATATATATTTTTAATATGAATTTATTAATTTAATTTTGACACATGTCTTTATTTATTTTCTAGATAAATAGAGGAGAGTTCAAGTACTCTTGATAATTCAACAGTTTCAGGAAGATTTGATGACCTAGCTTGGCTCTATGTTAGATTAGTTCTTAGATTAAAGAACCATACAATTTGTGTGTATTAGAACAAGAATTTGAAAGGTGGGGGAATTACCAGATTAAAGAAGCATTTAGTTGGGATCAAAGGTGACGTATAGCCTTGTAAAAAGGTGAGTCATGATGTAAAATAGCAAGTGAAGACTTTACTTGAAGAGTATCAGTATGAAAAAGATAGAAGACAAACGCTAAACAATAAAATTGGTTGTGGAAGCCCTTTTTCAGGTGGTTAGGAAGATAGTGGGGATGTTGAAGGTCATGATATTCCTACCCAACAAGAAGGGAATGTTGCACCTAATGCAAGGAAAATAAGAAGACAAGTGTTTAACTAACCACAAACAACTCCTAAAGCTCAATCTTCAATTCGTAATGCCTTACAATCTAAAGAAACGATTCAGAATGTGGACATGGTAATGGCTAGATAGTGGTATGATTTAGGTATATCATTTAATGTTGTCCAGTCTTATTATTACCAGCATATGGTGGATTTTATTGCCTCTTACGCTCTAAGATGTAAAGCTCCTTCAATTAATGAATATAGAGGTAAACTTTTGAGCTGTTTTATTTATGAAATAAACAGTTATTTGGATGAAAGAAGAATAACTTGGGCAACTTATGGATGTTTAATCATAAGTGATAGTTAGACAAATAGAAGACATAAACTTATTATCAAAGTTTTCGTTTATTCTGCTAAAGGGACAATATTTTTGAAGTATATTGATGCATCTGACCTTGCTAGAAATGTTGATACTTTGTTTCGGATATTTGATGAAGTTGCGAGTGAAGTTGGGCCAGAAAGCATTTGTCAGTTCATTGATAATAGTGACTTTGCTTATAAAACAACTGGGAAAAGATTGCAAAACAGGTATAATTTATTTTATTAGACCTCTTATGCTAAACATTGCATTGACCTGATGTTAGAAAATATAGGAGATGCTAGATATTTTTTTTGTCATTGATAAGACTGTGCAAAAAGCAAAGAAAGTGATCAAGTTTATTTATAATCGTGCATGGGTCCTGAATTTAATAAGGAAGGATTTGACTAGTAATAGGAATTTGTGTTGTCTTGTTAAAACAAGGTTTATGACTAATTTCTTATCAATTTAGTGTTTTGTTCTAAAGAAGAAAGAGTTAAGACAAATCATTACAAGTGATAAGTGGGTCGTATCACAATATGTCAAGTCTAATGTTGGAGTTGAGATTTCTAGAATTATACTTGAAGATTATAAATTTTGGTCCTAGTGTCAATTTGTAATCCAAGTTTTTGAGCCTTTAGTTAGAGTACTTTGTCTAGAAATAGTGATGAGAAGGCAATAATGAGTTGTTTGTAGGATACCAAGGAGAGGGCGAAGGAAATAACCAACACCAATCTGAAAAATAAGTCTTCTTTATACACACCTTATCTTGTAATCATCAATGAGCGATGAGAAAGATAACTTTGCTCGTCATTATTTGCTAAACTATTTTTGAATCTTTATGTCTATTTGAGACTAAATTTTAAACAAAAAGCTAAAGTTAATAAGGGAATGTTATAATTATTACAACAATTGTTACTCGTGAGATAATGTAAGATTTCTTAAACTCATAAATGGATGTTTATAAGGATGCTCCTAGTGATTTTAGGATGCTCATTGCTATTTGTCAAAGAGACAGGCTTAATCTATGTATATAAAATTTTCACCTTTGTTCCTTGCTGGAAATTAATCATCATTTTATTTAGTTTATAATATTAATTTTGTTGTCTTACAGGTTCTTGGTGGCACTGGTGCTTTAGAATTGTATAGATTTACAATTCAAATTTTGAGTCAATCTATGAGTACAACAGGGTGTGAAAAGGAATTAAAACATATTTGAATTCACCCATTCTAAAAAGAGGTATAGATTGGAAAACAAAAAATTAAGCAATTCTATAGAATAAGCAATTTCTTAATTATTTTATTTTATGTATTTACTAGGACTCTTAATAGAATAAGCAATTCTATAGATCCAATTTACCTTGACCATATTGATCTTTTGACGAATTAGGTTTTTGAGGAACAAGGTTTGACAGATAAGAGTGACTTGAAAGATAATCTTGGATGAGAGTATTGATATGTCATTTAGTACAATGAGTTTGAATGATAATGGTGATGAGACTCAACTTAATGATGAGAATTTTATACCAATAAGAGATAGGGTTAATGCAATTTGAGCAGATATTTGATTGAATGAACTTCTAAGTTTTCATTTCTCTTTTTCTTTTAAATAAATGGTCTCACATAGAGAGGTTTTTCCTGTTCTTATAAGTCTTTAAACATTTTCCTTCAAGTCTTATTTCTTATATTTAGCCTAAAATTTAACATGTAGTACTTTCTTCTTAGTTATTTAGCAGAAATATTTTCTTACTGAACCTAAATATTTTCTTTTAATTACTTGTTTGATTTATTTATGTACTTGTCTTGTTTTTTGTTTGTGTATTTATTTACTTGTTTTATCTTATATTTTTTCTCTTTACCTATATATATATATAATACAATATATATATATATTGTATTATTT
>JANZLC010000004.1:26138877-26149760 GCA_026413385.1 Erythroxylum gracilipes
AGCATCTTCACTTTACAACTAACCTATTTAGCAAGTCTAACCTCTCAGAATCATCAAAAACTTCAAACATGATAAATAGGCGTTACACTCTAGCCCCATTCTATAAACATCTGCACTATGAAATCTTATCATTTTGAGATTTAAAGATAAGGTTGAGAGACAGTTGTATAGGACAGAACAAACGAGATGATAAAAGAGGTTTATAGTCCAAATAGCTTTTATCAACTACAATTTTATTAAAGTTTGAATTTTATAATTTGTTTAGGAGTAATATATTGGTATTTGTGTCTGTGTTTGTGAGTGTATCAATTTGTACTCAATTTTAAAGGAAATTTAGTACAAACCAAAAGTCTTTTAAGAGAGTTTTAGAGAAAGCTAAAAGAGCTATATTAGTTGTAATCTTCTGAGGTGTTCTTAAATGAGAGAACTTGAAATCAATATCATTTGTATTCTACTATTTAACTTAGTGGATTTTATTATCAATTTATCCTATGATTTTTGCCTCAACATTAGTAGGTTTTCCACATTAAAATCTTATGTTCATAATTTTTAGTCATCTTTATTATGTAAATAGTTTATCATTGGTTGAGTGATCTCAGAGATCTAGTGAGTGTTATTACTTTGAGCCTTAATAAATGGATATCTGCTCTATCAGTTGGATGAGCAATATCTAGCTCTATGGTTCTCCCTATATTCGGGCGATGATGAAGAGCACTATAGAATCTCTAGGTTTGTACTTTCTGCTCAGGAAGTGAGATTCAAAATGCATCCTGAGCTATGTGAATCCTATGATAGACTTATATGGTAAAGTTTGCTACCAATCCCTTGTAACATATGTCATTATTGACGAGGACTTTTATTTTAATGTGTTTGATGCTGGATGTAGGTTTATGATTTTTTTACAGTAAAATATGTAATTAGAGGATTCCGTCACGTCATTTTAGAATTTTAGGAAGAGGTTTTTAATTTGTTTAAGGCAATTATTTGTTTTCAATGAATAAAAGGAAAAGACTATTATAATCAAGTTCCTGATGGCCCTGTTGTGACATGTTTGAGGGTAAAAAATTTATAGTGTTTTCCCTTCATGGTTTTCTCACTGAATCACTTATATGTTAGTCTATAAGTGGTTGCTCCTTAGCAGAAGCATTTTTTTCTTGTATCAACTCAGTTAGAACTCCATACATGCTTTTTGGGTTCTTTATTCATTCACTTTACTAAAAGTAAGTGAGATGACATAACTTTTCTTTCAATTTTCACATATATGCCAATTGATTTTCCCTCTACATTGACTTATTGGACTAGAATTGATATTTCTTTTAAATGCCCTTTACTGGGCTACATCATGTAAAAGAACTACATCATTTGAGATGGCATTGACATCTCTCCTCTAACTCAATGCTCTCAGCATCCCCCTGATTAAGTACATCCGAAGCATGGATCAAATTAGCCAATTCTCCTAGATAAGACAATAATATATTATCATTTTTCTAATTCACTCAGTTTAAATTCACTCAGTTTATCCCTACAAAACGTAAACTCATTATGATACCATGTGGATGTGATGCTCCAAAATTCTTAATTCACAATTTAACAAAAAATTTCACAATTACATCATTAATTATCAAAATCTCATTATTCTAAAGAAACGATATTCATCGTCACAAAAAATTATTTGTACAAACATAACCATCCCAAACTATCCCATTCAAAAGTATATACAATAAAACAAACGTACTTAATTTGACATATTGGCCCCACTTAGACTTTATAATATCAATCATGTGCACTTGGATTATCAATAATATCTATATCTCCTAAAAAAATATAGAAGTAAAAGGTGAGCTGCCTACTCAGTAAAAATATCCTAACTATACCCTTAAAATCAAATAACTTGATATAAATGAAAAATATATATATAATACTAAAATACACAAGCAATATTTAACTTGTCTAAATACTCAGTAAATATCCATATTTTGATTATTAGTAATTATTAATAGTGATATTATATTATTATCACCATTTTTGTTTTACCTCTTTATTAACTGAATTAACTAATCACTCGCTAAGTGAAAATATAATTAGACATGTAAATATTGACATAGAGTACCTTAATCCCTCAATCTAATATGATACCTTGATACCATTCTAGTATCTAACCATCAACACAAGTTATTTCCAAGGCTCAGAATACCTTGATATCACTCTAGTACTTAAGCATTAGCTTAAGGCATCTTGGACTTACGATGCCCTGCTACCTACTCCACAAATAAGTATCTAGACACAACTTGCTCATATCTTAGCAAACCTATCAATATATGACCATCGAATATAGTCTATCCTAGGCAAGCCACAAATTCACAACTTTCATAGTCTATTATCAAATCACTATAAACCAGTCTCTGTCTAATTCCATGAACGTAATTTATCTTAGCCTAATATTCTTAATTGTACACATGCACAACTGAAATTATAAATATTATATATTTCCCTGAATTATCAGACAATACACATCATAATATATAACAAAATATAAACACTGAACATTTAGTACCTTATCAAATTTTTTAATAAATAAAATGCTTACAAAATTCATATATTTCATAAATCCACATAGTTAATTATTGATAATTAATTTAATTAATTACTGATTCAAAATATGACTTACCATAAAATAATTTATTCATAACAAAAATTCACATTTTTTACAAGTTGTACACAAATATAAGGATATAATTTACGAATATCATTTCTTGATTTTTGAAATCAACTATTTTTATTGGTCTAATCTGCTCCCTAATCCATCATTCAAATCTAGACATTTATAAAATTCAATTATGCAATTTTGAAAAATTTCAAACCCAATTACAATTAATAATCCAAAATTATCTCATTTTTATCACTTTATTCTTAATTATTAAAAATATCTTTACTTTATCTTACCACCATAATTGGCAAAACACCCTTAACTATTAAATTTTTTTTATTTTACCTAAATATTTTTATTATTACTAAAATATTCTTCTAGGGTTTAAATTTCAATTATACCCTTAAAAATTCACATTTTCTATTTTGCCCCTTAATAAATCTTAAATTTTTTTAAAATTGTCTTCTTTTTCACTCTCTCCTCTTATCTTAACCTCCTCTTTTTTTCTCTTTTTTCTAGCCACCTTTTCTCTGTTTTTCTCAATTTCATCAAAATTGTTATCATAAATAACCACAACATAATTCCAACTATAAACAATTTAGAATGATTGAATATCACTAATAAAAGGAATGAAATTTAGTTGAAATTCTTACCTATATAAAGTTCTGTCTTTTTAATAGATTTTAGGTTGTTAATCTCTACAATTTTTCCTCTAATCTACGTGGAGAAAAAGAAGGAAAATAGAGCATTATATATATATATATAGATTTCTTTTGTAATTAACCATATATTTTGTAATTACAACCGAATTTTAAAAACTGACAATAAAATGTTCAAATTTTCAAAAATTTTCAAATATAACTTGAAGTTAATTTCTTCGTATAGTTTGTTAAATTGACATGTCACATGTCTAAAAACTCTTATTATTAATACACGTTAGCACTAGTTAACAAAACAAATCCTGATTAATGAAACAACTTCGTTTAATCACATAAATAAATGACGTTACTTTTTTAAAATGACTTTAAATGACATTTTTTCATTAATCAAGATTTGTTCTATAAATTACTGGCATGTACTAAGAATAAGAGTTTTTGGACATGTAATATGTCACATTAACAAATTTAATGGAAAAATTAATGTTGGGTTATAACTGAAAAATTTTGAAAATTTTATTATTTATTATCACTTTTTTAAGTTCATGCCATAATTACAAAATTAAATAAAGTATGAGTTGTTTTTTTGTAATTAACCTTGTTATAAAAAGTGACTTTTAGATGTTAACTCTTACAAATATTACACGACTCTTAAATGTCTATCACATAAAAATAATAAAATGACTTGAAAATATGAACACATACCAATGTGACTAATTACAGATTTATCTACTTAGCAGATTGTAGGTGCACTGCTAGTTGCACATGTAACACAAATTATACTTTGATATTGGTCTTGTGGATGCACTTGAGCTGTCGTATTTATATGCAACTGATTGAAAGATAAAAATATTTACCATAGTTCTTGTTATACCCATTAAAGAAGAGGATGGATTGGCATTCAGGAGCATATCTTCTGCTTCTGAATCATTGTACTCTGCTGTGTTTTTAAGATCTTAGTTATCTAATTTATCGTAATGAATGACTGAAATTTATTTAGGCACAATAAATATAACAATTCAAGAATAACAAATCTGTTCTCTCGACTTCTTGCATAACAAATTTTGATTCAGTGAAAAAATAGAGGGTTCAACTAATCCTTTCAATTCTTTACTTCTTTGTTTCTTGTTGAGAAGTATTCGATCAAATTAAGGTTGGTAAGAGGAATAAGCCTGCACTTTAAGGAACTCTCGTATGAACTGTAGATGAGAAATTAAGCCATCATCTAATCACCGTGCAAAGATCCTTAATTTTCTAGCTAGATTGTGGTGATTTCACATCTTATGGTGTTATTCTTAATTCACACCATGTTCTAATTATGATAGGTCGTCTATTTCCGACAAAACTATCTACAACAAAAGAAAAGAGATGGGTTGGAGTTGGACAAAAGTGTGTGGGTTTGCTTTTCTTTATGGTTCATGGGTCCAGCAGCTCTCCCAAGCGGTCGACAGTTTGGTCTATTGGCCTGTTCACTAAGATTGGTCAAATCTACGAAGATGGTCTCAACCAATTTGTTCACAACTTCAACCATACCAAATCCAACCCAACTACATAACAATAGTAATAAAGTCATACGACTGAATTAGTCTGGCAAGGAAGGTATGGAGTAACCCCAACTCACTGAAGATTCTAGAATTCACCGTATAATCCATGCGGTTATAGGGCAGATATAAAGCTTTTGTCTTTGGAAACAAGAAACGTAGCTGCACTTCATTTCCAATCTCCTATAAATTGCCCAAATCCAGCACACCCTGGTTTTCGCATCTGTTTTACTCGTATTCTCAATCTCTCGACCATGACTAACCAAGCAGAATCCTCAGACTCGTAAATATCTTTTCTTTTTCTCAGATCTAACATTTTATATGTCTCTTTGATTTCAGTTATGTTTGATTTTGTGGTTTTGGATTGATGTCACAGTAAGGGTACGAAGAGGGACTTCAGTACTGCCATCTTGGAGCGGAAGAAGTCGCCGAATCGGCTTGTTGTTGATGAGGCTATCAACGATGATAACTCCGTCGTCTCTCTGCATCCCGAGACTATGGAGAAGCTCCAACTTTTCCGAGGCGACACCATCTTGATCAAGGTTTGCTGTTCTTTTTCTTGGAATTTAAGTTTCCCCGTAATTTGTTTTTGTTTGTTAAAATTCAGGGTTTACACGTTGGGGTTTGTAGAGATCTTGATAAATCGGTTTCTGTCATGGAATCAAGTGTTCTTTTCTTATGAAATGTTGACGGTGTTTTTCCTTTGAATCGAGGAATTTGTGGGTTCCCAATTGCGATTCTTGGTTAATTAGTGAACCGAATGTTCTTTTCTCTAATTTATTGCTCTGATCTTTCTGTTCTCGTGGTTTATTGCCCTGTAAAGATACACAAACTCATATGGGATCAAAACCTTTTTTTTCTGTTTGATGCTTCCGATCTTTAGGGAAAGAAAAGAAAAGATACAATCTGCATTGCCCTCGCTGACGATACTTGCGATGAACCAAAAATCAGGATGAATAAGGTTGTCAGGTCCAACCTCAGGGTTAGGCTTGGAGACGTTGTTTCTGTGCACCAATGTCCCGATGTCAAGTATGGAAAGCGTGTTCACATACTGCCCATAGATGATACAATAGAGGGAGTCACAGGAAATCTTTTTGATGCATACTTGAAACGTGAGTGAATTCTTTTACATGATACTGTTGCTTTAAGTCTGATGGGTTTTGAACCAATTTGGAGTTGTATCTCACTGCTTATGTTATGAAAAGCATCTGGAATCACATGCCTTGATTTGTAAGATTGTTTTAACAAAGCCTACTTCTTTGACAATATTACTATGGACATCTGTGTTACTGACTCTGGAAATATTGAATCTCACTTGCCATGATATTTATTTTTCTGCAGTTTTTGAATTGCTTAAAACAGTTATGCATGAGAAGCTCATTGATTACTTGATGTTGAATTGATTTTTTGATCTTAATACATGGAAAATATATAATGTTCTGACAGTTTTTGGTTGACACAGCTGATAGGTTCCACCGTTAGTAATCTTTTGATGAATTAGATACCTAACTCTCTCATATATCTCTCATGATTAATCTTTATACTGGTTGTAATTTACAGCTTATTTCCTGGAAGCATATCGCCCAGTTAGGAAGGGTGATCTATTTCTTGTAAGAGGTGGCATGAGAAGCGTAGAATTCAAGGTTATTGAGACTGACCCACCAGAGTACTGTGTGGTTGCCCCAGACACTGAGATTTTCTGCGAGGGAGAACCTATAAAGAGGGAAGATGAAAATAGATTGGATGAAGTTGGCTATGATGATGTTGGTGGTGTTAGAAAACAGATGGCTCAGATTCGTGAGTTGGTGGAGCTTCCCTTGAGACATCCACAGTTGTTCAAATCGATTGGAGTGAAACCACCAAAAGGAATTCTGCTTTACGGACCTCCTGGTTCTGGAAAGACTCTTATTGCTCGTGCTGTTGCTAATGAAACTGGTGCTTTCTTCTTCTGTATAAATGGGCCAGAGATCATGTCAAAATTGGCTGGGGAGAGCGAAAGCAATCTCAGAAAAGCATTTGAGGAAGCTGAAAAGAATGCACCATCTATCATCTTCATTGATGAGCTTGACTCAATTGCTCCGAAGCGAGAAAAGACACATGGAGAAGTTGAGAGGAGGATTGTCTCCCAGCTATTGACCCTAATGGATGGACTGAAATCTCGGGCACATGTTATCGTGATTGGAGCTACAAATCGTCCCAACAGCATTGATCCAGCTCTAAGAAGGTTTGGAAGATTTGATAGGGAAATTGATATTGGGGTTCCTGATGAAGTTGGGCGTCTTGAGGTTCTTCGTATCCATACAAAGAATATGAAGCTTGCTGAGGATGTGAGTAGCAGGAAGGTTTTTCCTGGCTGTGTGTTGGAGAATTTTATAGTTATATAATCTTATTTAGTTAACAGCCTATGCCAATGTAACCTGTTGAATTGTCATGTGGTTTCCGTAGGTTGATTTGGAAAGGATTGCAAAGGACACTCATGGTTATGTTGGTGCTGACTTAGCTGCACTTTGCACTGAAGCTGCACTTCAGTGCATTAGAGAGAAGATGGATGTCATTGACTTGGAAGATGAGACAATAGATGCTGAAATTCTCAACTCCATGGCAGTGACTAATGAACACTTCAAAACTGCTCTTGGAACAAGCAACCCATCTGCTCTGCGTGAGACGGTTAGTATGGATAATTGTCTGTGATAATTGAGTGACTTTATCTTGTTGTCTTTCGGATTCTAATTAAAAATTGTGGATCAGGTTGTTGAAGTGCCTAATGTTAGCTGGGATGATATTGGAGGTCTTGAGAATGTTAAGAGGGAGCTTCAGGAGGTAGTTATTGTTGCACTATTGTGCACGATTTCTTACCTGATTGTGATTTGGATGTGTGCCTTTCTGCCCTTTAATTAACTTGTTTGGATGTTTTTGTGCGGCAGACTGTTCAATACCCAGTGGAGCATCCTGAAAAATTTGAGAAGTTTGGAATGTCACCCTCTAAAGGAGTTCTTTTCTATGGACCTCCTGGATGTGGAAAAACCCTCTTGGCTAAAGCCATCGCCAATGAGTGCCAGGCAAACTTCATCAGTGTGAAGGGCCCAGAATTGCTTACAATGTGGTTTGGTGAGAGTGAGGCCAATGTACGAGAAATTTTTGACAAGGCTCGCCAGTCTGCTCCCTGCGTTTTATTTTTTGATGAATTAGACTCAATTGCTACTCAGGTTTGTTTAGTTCTCAGACATCTTTTTCGCTATATTGCAATCATCTGGATTATCTGAAATCCCACTTCTGAAATGTCAATCTGTTGAGAAATTGGTGGCAACTTATTATACTTGTATTCTTTATACTTTCCAATGGCTTATATTGCAGAGAGGAAGCAGTGTTGGCGATGCTGGGGGTGCTGCTGACAGAGTTCTTAACCAACTTCTAACTGAAATGGATGGGATGTCTGCTAAGAAAACAGTTTTCATAATTGGGGCTACTAACAGACCTGATATCATAGATCCTGCCCTTCTGCGACCTGGTCGTTTGGATCAGTTGATCTATATTCCTCTTCCTGATGAGGATTCTCGCCACCAAATCTTCAAGGCCTGCTTGAGGAAATCACCGCTGTCCAAAGATGTTGATCTTAGAGCACTTGCCAAGTATACCCAGGGTTTCAGTGGTGCTGATATCACAGAAATATGTCAGCGAGCTTGCAAATATGCCATAAGGGAAAACATAGAGAAAGTGTGTTCCTACTTATTGTTATTCCAAGTTATTCTCGTTATAGCATTATGCTTAAGGAGTTATTTGCTTATCTTGCAGGATATTGAGAGGGAGAGGAGACGGAGTGAGAACCCTGAGGCAATGGAGGAAGATGCTGATGATGATGTGGCAGAGATCAAGCCGGCGCATTTTGAAGAATCAATGAAGTACGCTCGAAGAAGTGTGAGTGATGCTGATATTCGCAAATACCAGGCATTTGCTCAAACGCTGCAGCAGTCGAGGGGATTTGGATCTGATTTCAGGTTTGCTGAAACGAGTGGTGGAGCTACTGGGTCTGATCCCTTTACCGCTGCAGGCGGGGCTGATGAAGACGACCTTTATAGTTAGATTACGGTAGATGAGTGTCGTGTATGCTGGCCTTATACGTGTATTTGCGTAGTTTTATATATTTTCCAAGTTGGCTTATGCTTTTGGCTGGCCCCCTCCCCAATCATGAAACTCTTTCTGTTATTTTGGAGGTTAGAGTGTACAACTTCAAAGTCTGGAACTAGTCTGTTAGACTTGCAACTATTTATCACTGGCTTAACATTTCCTTTATCGGCTCGATTTGCGTAGTGTTTTTCTTCCGAGTTCTTGTATTGAGTTTTGAATGTATTTTGATGCAAACTTAAATTTATTATGATCGAACTCATTTCTTAATCATAGGATACAATAATTGATCTATGATATAGTATACTAATTAAGTGCTTGTTTGAATGAGATTATACTAGTAGAGTTTTTATTAATAGAATTTTTTTGAGAATAACTTTTTTAAAAATTTTGCTAATAGAACTTTTTTTAGAATAGCTTTTTTAAAAATTCAGTTGACTGTTTGGTTATTAATTAAAAAAACAGAATTTTTTAAGAGTTTCATACAGTATTTGGTAACATAAAAATAAAAAATACTTTTATTAAGATATCAGTCACTTTTTCTCTTGTCAAGATCGGTTTGTAAAACAGCTGCAGAAGATCTGCGATAAATATAAACGTCGGATATATTGCAAATGTAAGTGACAGAAAAAAGTCTACTCGAAAAAGTTAAAATGAGGGGTCTTTTTGAAAAATTTCAAGTTTGAACTTCTTAAAAAGTTGTATTTTAGCTTCTAAAAAAATATTTCTATTAAAAAAAGTGTTTTTAGATTTTACAATCAAGTGCTCATTTTTTTTAAATAACTTTTGCGGTGGAAAAAAAAACTTTTTCATCTTCTAAAAGCTCAACCAAACATGTGCTAAATCTACTTAAGTATACTAAAGCTAATTAAAAATTGATTCAATAGTTGAGATGTCATATATTCTTAACATATGTATAATATGGGAATTGCAAAATTTCAATCAAATACATTCATCACATGTGAATGTGAGATAATAAATATATCTATAAATGGCTTTATGAATGAGAGTTGAATTTCTTCTAATTGCAAGCACTTAATAGTTTTGAATTTAAATATATAAAATATGATTTCAAATTCAAAAATAAGATCATTATATTAAGATTAGAACAAAGAAAATCTTTTCAACAGAGTTCATTAAATTGGTGGAAATAAAGATTAATACATGTAATTGAGTTAATCAATGATACATACAACTTAATATTATAATCTTAAGCACAATCTATCACACCCTACAAGTGAGTAAGGATGTCAATAGGTTGACTCATGACCTAACTCTACTAATTGTTTTAAGTAATTTTTAAAAATTTTAAAATATAAAATAATATTTTTTTAATTAAATCCAGCCTGAATTATTTAGACCTATTCAAGGCTTAATTCTTTTAAATATTATTTTATTTAAAATAGTTAAATTTTGAGCCAAATTGAGACTCAGTTGAAAACATTTGGATATAGATTTATATAAGCGGCCCATTGCTATCCTACGAGTGAGATTCAGCAGCCCAAAGCCCAGCTGGATCCATATAATCTTTGCTTACGTTAGGTATGTTGGAATTCAAGTGAATTTGAGTAAAAGGACTTAAAAGAAGGGTCGTTTTACAGAGGACAGACAGCAAAGGTTCACAAAAGTTGGTCAAACTGGGTCCTGGCATTCAGACCAGAGGACGGACAACAATATGTCAAGCTCAAGTAGAGCATTCTGCCTGTACTGACTGGACTGCCACCAGTAACACAACGTTTGGTTACTGTCCCCGTGAGCGGGGACAGTTGACAAAACAAAGAAATCCTGCTTCCAACGTCGTTTGGTTCATGTCTTCACGTTTTTTTGTCTTCTGACTTCAAATGACAGGGACGAAGTTTTCTGTCAGTTCCAAAACTAGAGGACGAAAATAATTTGTCTCTGTCCCCGGAACAAAAC
>JANZLC010000004.1:26153851-26166253 GCA_026413385.1 Erythroxylum gracilipes
TAATATTTTAAAAACTTACGACAGCGTTGCTCTTCGTTGTAAGGTACATTTCGTAAGGTTTTGATTTATGAGATTATATATATATATATTAAAAATAAAAATTATTTATTTATTAAAAAACTTTGGAGCCCAGTATACCACTGAGCTCCGCATACCTCCGTCCTTGACTGCCACTAATTGAGACACGTTTACAACCAATCTTAATACACTTTGCATTGCATTGCATTTTTATTTGAGGGCAAGTAGTAATGGTACCTTCGCACAAAGTTACTTCTTTAATTTACTTCTTTGTGATTATAAGATTATGATTATAAGTTTAAGTATATGATAACTCTCCTCAAATTTTTGCAAACTAGAAAATTTTGTGTCCTGAACAAGTTGAGTTAAAAAAGGCCTTATTCTGTTAATATTAATAATGTTAATATTAATAATCCTTCAAGATATGCAAGTCATTTTTTTTTAAGAAGTATCCTAAAAAGATCCCAATTATAAAAAATACTTTTAAGTCATCTAATCTCAAACTAATCCTTACTCGAATCCTTACTCGAATCAGATAGATCAGTTACACAGGAGACAAGTTGATATGCAAGTCATATTCATATACATACGTGTATACACATAACCACCTTACCAAAACTAGTAATTTGACTAATTTCCCAAGATTTTAGTGGTCCCAAATTATAATCCAACATTTATGAATTTTCACGTGAGAAACTCTTAGCGGGATCACTCACGTAGAAACATCTGGGACCCTGCAAGCCACGTCACCAAAAACCACACCTATGACCTAACATCGTACACACACCTTAAGTAAAATCCCATCTTAGGAATCAAACTACAATCAACAAGCTACAATCTACAAACCCAACAAAACAAAACTACTTTCTCTCTTTGCACAGATTCCTAGGACTGTTAAATCAAGCTTTTGGTGGGGTCAATAGAATCCCTCCAAACCCCGTTCTCTCTTCTGTCTCCTCCTCTCCTTCGCTTACTATCACCTTTCCAAACCCTAAAAGATCCTCCTTTTGCCTCAGGAATAATGGGCTCTGAAATCACACTCCCTGGCTTCTCCACTTCAGGTCAACAACAAGATACTGATAAGCCTAACCTCAACTTGTTGGCTCAATCCCAACTCGACCCAACCAAACGGACTCGAAGACCCAGCTCTTCCACGTCCAAAGACCGTCATACAAAGGTTAACGGCAGAGGCCGGAGGGTACGGATGCCGGCTATGTGCGCTGCCCGGATCTTTCAGCTGACCAGAGAACTGGGCCTGCGCTCCGACGGAGAAACGATTGAATGGCTTCTCACTCAGGCGGAGCCCGCCATCATCGCCGCCACCGGCACTGGCACCGTCCCCGCCGGCCCCATATCCACCGCTTCCGGGTCCATTCCCATTTCCGCTTCTCCACCGTCAATGCCGTGTATGGTGTCAACCACCGGTCAAGCGATTTTTTCTCTCACAGCGCCACCAAGTTGTCGGCTGGATTTGGACTACCGTCACATGCCCTTTACGGCTTTATTGCTACAGCCTACGGCGGCAGCTGCGGCGGCGGTGGGGGAGGAGCCGCAGCAACTGAACGTAGGTGTAGATTCAGAACAGCAGAATCGGCAAAATAGCGTATAGGGTCTACATTGCAGGGTTTAAGCTGATATAGACGATTATGTCTTTTGTGGGTTCAGAGACTTGGAAAGCGGGGCCTGTTTTGTTTGTCACTTTTAGTGTTCTTCTACTCGTGTTCAAGTAAGGATTTGGCTATTTTAGGTCGAAGGCGGTTGAAGTATTCAGGTGTGTGTAAATTGTTGACTGTTCCTTTTAGCAATGGAATGGAGAGGGAGACATAACATATTAAGAAAGTGTTAGAAATATGGAGTTTGTGGGGCATTACAAGCTGTCGGAAGAATAAAGCTTGGACCACCAACAGAGGATGTTTTTTTCGAACTTGTAATTATCTTTCAGTTCCTTCTCGCTGCCTCTCCATACATGCAACATGTACGCAATGTTCAAGAAGCCATTTCAATGAACGCAATGGGCATATTGTATTTAAAGAAACTAATAATTTCCAGAAATAGAACAAGACAGCAGGTGTTGCTGTTGCTTTTCTTCTATGAAAATAGGAACAAACTGAAACATATACAAATGGACACGGTTCCTTTAGCTGATGAAGGTACCTAAATTGAAATATCAAACTTTTAACGTAACATAATAACATAGATAATTTTAACAATTACCTACCTGAAAAAGTAAAGAATGATTTCCTTCTTATGATTTATGCTTCTTTCCAAGGAGTTCAAGCATTCCTAACCTACTATGGGTACAAATCTTCTGTACCCCTACTTTGTACCTACCTAGTACTCTTTTGATCTCAACTATCAAATGCAAGAAATTAGATGGTTGAGATTAAAAAGGGAGAGAGAGCACTAAGTAGGAGGTACAGAAGGAGGACGGATCCTCGGTCTATTTTATCATATCTCATAAATCTCAATTATTTATTTATACGAGTCTCACATTCATTTATTAGAGATAGATTCCTTATAAATAAATGGCTGAAATTCATAAAACAAAATAAGGACATAATAAAATAGACAGAGAATCTTGACTTGTACAGAAGATCAGGCTCCCTAACCTTCGGTTTGGATTTATAATGCATTGAAGAATGGACCTTTGAGCTTGTCAGGAACAGGCAAGTCTCAGGAAAATTATCCATCTCATAAAATTAATATGAGACACGATTTAATAAAACTGAGCTTAAGATTCGATTTTCTTTCATCTTAAAAGATCTGTATGCAATTCCATATTGTGCGCTTGCAAAAAATTATGACATGAATGATAACAACGTGCAGATGAAATAACTGATCTAGACAAGATGTAGCCACTAGGACTCAAATTTATGGAAAGATAAAGAACAGTAAGAATGTCCAGCACCGGAGGGACTGCATGTGTGTCACACAGCAGGCTCGGCTACAAAAGAATATGGGGAACTTCATTCCAATATAGCCAACTTGTCTAGTGCTTGTTCCCAAAATTCCACCACTTTTTCTTCCTTCTAAACTCACCAGATGACGTATCTGTATAAAAGGAAACCT
This sequence comes from Erythroxylum gracilipes, assembly GCA_026413385.1. Classification (NCBI taxonomy): domain Eukaryota; kingdom Viridiplantae; phylum Streptophyta; class Magnoliopsida; order Malpighiales; family Erythroxylaceae; genus Erythroxylum; species Erythroxylum gracilipes. Next base: position 26,156,939 of record JANZLC010000004.1, read on the forward strand.
AATAGAGATCAGGAATATTATAATATAGAAAATTTCCTCAATTACGTAATTTACCTTCAAGAAAGTTTCTCTATAACATGTGGAACAGAAACTAATGTAAAGTTTATCAAAAGCTAAAGACCCTGGTGCATTGATGGACTTGCAATATATTATATAGAAGTTTTATTGTCAGTAGTCAAGACCAGGCAATCACCTGGTCTAAGCAGTCCCGAACTTGCCCTTATGGTCAAATAGCAAAAGCAAATCAAAGCAAAGAAAACAACAGTACCTCCTTGAAAATAGATTGAATTGTAATGTACTTCTGCCCAAAAACTCAAGAAAATGACTGCACGAGAGACACAAGTCCATCAAATAATGTAGAAATAAGATAAAAATAGTGATGAAACAAGAGACAAGCCACGAAGTACCTGAATGGCATGAGTTGGAAGCAAAATAAGATGATGCTTGTGACCAAAAAATGTGATAAATTTGTGCCTAACTTCAAAGAGGAGGTTTGTCATATATTTATAAACCATTTTAACATTCTTTACTTGCTCAATGTGAGATTCCTAGCACAACCCCCTTAGTCCAGAGCAGAGCTGGAAATCTAATGGAGTAGCACTAGCTGAGCAAAGTCAGGTTGCACATTGAGAGGCTTCCCCAGTCAACATAGAGAAGTACCAATTATCCGAGGAACCTTCCTTCATTGTTGGTGTCCCATATTCAAACAAATTAATAGCTATATGCTTTTCACAAGCAAGTCGTGGATGATGGGCATATTGGACAAAGGGCTACAACAGGTCAGGCACCGTCTCAAACCATTGAGACAAGTTTTAAGCTATGATACTAAGATAAATTTGAGCCTAACTCCACCTCAAAAGGCATCTTATAAGGGGAAGGTTGCCATACATTTATAAATCATTTTAACATTTTTTACTTGCTCAATGTGGGATTTCTGACAAAATAGACAAGACAGATGTTTTTCTACAATTACTGATGAGATGATATGCCAGTTTGGATTACATAGAATGCCACAATAAATTCAATGGTAGCATAACCTCAATAGTTTTGTAGTTATAAAATCAATCGTCAACATCAACATCTTAGTACAAGTCCCGCTGAAATGCAAAGTCTAGGAAGGTCCAGAAGTACGTAAGAAACTTTATCCCTAACTGGTAGAGGAGCTATTTCCAATTTTGTAATTCTAAAACTACTATGAAATAATGCTATTTGAAAATGAAAAATAAAAGATATGCAAAAAAATCTAAAACTTGAGCATTTCTGACATAAAAACAAAATAGATTGACCAGCAACCAAATCTAAAGGAAAAAGTCTTGCAGTAACTAGTAAATTCTAACTAGAAGAGAAACTGTAAGTTGAAGCTATCACCTTCTTTAGTCTTCTGGTTTTCAGGAAGAATCTCTATGTAGCAGGTGTCCTTAAAGGAAGTCATAACGAGTATTTTTGCGCCATACTGCAGTAACTTATTAAGTTGTATTAAAAATGGACAAAATGCACCTTTTAGAAGGTTTTGTGAGCAAATGATAAACGTAAACATGCATGAGATCTATGAGAAAGTCCATTGGAGTCAAAAATGGAGATGCATATCATACCATTAATTAATAATTTCACTTATAAATCAAATGGATGGCTGGATTTAATTTCCAACAATCAAGTTGTCGCATTGAATTGCAACACTCGCCAACAATAAACTTTGTTAAATATAAAGCTGAACAAAGTGCTGATATGATAATGTAAAATACCATGCCGCCTCTCTCTTAATCTCACAAAATGATGTTAAGAGGATGGTGACATAGTAACAAATAATACAAGAACATTTCTCAATTTTTAGAAATTGAAATTGAGAGAACCCCATGAAATTAACCAGCAAGTGCAGGAACAAGCAGTGATTTTTAGCTTGACAAATTAATTTAAACAAGGAAAAAATAGAGCTACTAGTGGCAGTGAAGGAGTTGTGAAATATATACCAAGTCAGCAGCTGCTTGCAATGTAACATGATCACCCCACTCGCCACTCCTGGATAAAAAGGCATGAAATTAACATAATTTTCCCAATAAAAATGTTACCAAACTGGGAAAAAGGAAAGAATCTGTTCACACTTTGACATCTTCTTCAAATAGTCACCATACTCCATGGGGACATATCCCTCGTAGATATCCGGGTGAGATCTAAGCTGATTATGCAAACCATTAATATGGAAAATGCATCAGGTCTCATAAAATATAAACTGCAAATAACTAACCAACATTAAGAGAAAAGGATCAACCAAAAAACCTGATTAACAACATGCCGTCTCACAGTTTTATGACGATCAGGGGTGTGAAATATTTGATCTGACAAAGCACGAAACTGAAAAAAGAAAGGAAGTTGATTATCAAATACCAAGAAAGAAGCTAGGTTGTTCTTTTCTTAATCAAGGCTTCCAAACAACAACGACAACAAAAAATGACTGGTTGTAGAAAGGAGAGATGAAATTTGTTCTAACCTGACAATTGCCATCCCCTTCAACCTTGAGCTCCACAAAGCCATATAACTGCAATCTAAAATTAAGATACAACAGTGAAATACCTAGTGCAGACATTTAACTCAACTAGAACCAAATCTTTAAAAAAACGGAGATAGGGTAAATATATACTTTCCAAATTATTGGACTTGGTCTATGCTACTTAGTAATTGTCATACAGCATGATATGCCTAAAGGAGACATTTTTAACTCAACTACAACCAAATCTTTTTAAAAACGGAGATAGGGTAAATATATACTTTCCAAATTATTGGACTTGGTCTATAACAACAATCTGTCTGAGGAAATCAGCAAAGATAACACAACATAAATGAGACACAAAGACAAAGCTCCTCCAGGAGAAATCCCTTAGGATAATCACAATTGTGACAAAAGTGTCAAATATTCAATACCTGTTTAAAAGCCTATCATGATCCGAGGTTGCTTCATCGATGGAAGGTATTTCTCCATTTATTCTGGGAACATGCTGCAGAATACAAACGATAAATTTATGCACGAAAACAGAAAGATAATGGATTGAGGAGTTAATGTAAATATCCACATGCATGTTGATAAACATGCACTCTGACTTGCACTCAACAAATGGCACTTAAATGAAATAATCCAAAATATTGGCTCAACAAGACTGTAATACAAGACTGCATGACATATATGCTTGTCTAGACAGGCACACGTGACAACAATCTATCCATCAAAATCTTCAAGTTAAAGTAGATAAAGGAGATATCCATTAAAGAATAACTTTAGGCCATAAGCATCTCAATTGAAAAACAAAGGAAATTCAATGTTAGACAAGATTCGAGTTGCCACAGAAATCAACAGCATTCGAATCCATTTGAATGAACAGGAAATCCAGAGAGAACTATCCTAGACTTGAGTGCTTCAACACAACTTAAGGCAAACTGAACTTGGAAGCAATGCTATCCATGCATGGAGTCAATCTGTAACTGCTAAATTGTTACTATCCTGAACTTGTAAGTGTCATAAATGAAATCCATAATTTCTAGGCCAGCCCAATATCATAAGATTTAATTATAAGTATCTGCATTCGATTTTACGATACCTCTAGACTGATCCAACCTGGTTTATGTATACATTGCACATACAATATTTTGAACATTTTATGCAGTATTAATTATTAAAAGCGAAACAAAATGAAGTCAAAATGCAGGTGATCAATCAACTCCTAGATATCCATGATCAAACCAGAATAAAAATTTAAAACAGATAAACTTACGGGAATAGGAATCATTTGATTCAGCGTCTTGCCTACTTCTTCATCCAGTTCATTGTCATCAGAATATTCTGGAGAATAGAGATTTTCTTCTGAAATTCCAGGACTAGAGCATGAAGTGGAGGGGACTGTGTCATCTGATTCTTCGACGCTATACTCATGGTCTACACAGTAAAACACTAAAACGTCAACAAATTCACTACCACAGAAACAAATCAGATACAGCCAGCAGTACTCTACTACCTGAGTAGTGGTTCATAGTCGGTGGGCAATGCCAATCATGTAGTGGAACCGATGGCTGCATATATTCTTCAGCTGCCACCGAGTATCCAGAGGCTTCAGAAACTGCTAGCTGTGAGAAATCTTCTTGCAGAGTACGAGCAATTATTTCATCATTCTCTACATGATTACAGTCGGTGATGTCATACTGATCTTCCACATACTGTTGTTCAAGGTAGCTGTTACCGTTTTGTATTGCCTCATCATAATACCCAGGATAGAACGGCGGGTCCCCGTCTAGAATACGAAGACCCCACTGAATAACATCCGAATCTTGCTCGTAAATAGCCATTCCCTTTCACCCTTTTCTCCACCTAAAAACCTGAATCACTGGGTTAACCATTGTATAATCAGTTTCCTTACTTTCCAAGTTCATAATCTTGACTGCATCAAGAGCCTTAGACCTCCATCATAACTCAACATTTCTCTACAATCGAGAACTACCACTTTAATCTATACAAGCTTAAGTTTCGGAAGGGATAAGTTGCTTAGATCATACTATTTCACCAAATAACAACTGTTGACGTACGACTAATGGGTGTTTTAAGCATGTGAACGCAATCTGTCTAATTCATTTCTTCAGCCTCTTTTTCCACATCGTGTCTAAAACAAAAAGAATCAACAAAGCAATGAACTTCGGAACAGACAATCCTAATCGGACCATAAAACATCGTAGAAATCATCAAACTAAAAGCACACAAACTCAGACAGCCCAAACAAACAGCGAAACTTTTCGCAGCGAACACCAAATACAATCGAACATAAACAAAAACAATGAATAACAGCACTAGATTAACAACTCACCTAAATTTGCTTCCAACTTTAACCAAAACTTACAAGAAAGAAACTAAAAATTGAAACAGAGAACAGTAAACAGGTTTTAGACATTTTTTTTTTGAGGAATTAAGCACTAGAAAATAAATTATCAACTTTTTGGGTGTGAAAAAGAAACAGAAGGCAAGAGGGAACACCATTTCGGAGCATCTTATATAGTAATCTGTGCTGCCGCGGCGTTAAAGGTCGAACGCGTTTGGACGGTCCCGATTAGCTTCCAGAGGCGGCGAGCTGGCGTCGATTTAAGCCGTCTGGAGCGGGGCCTTTTGCCTAGGGACCGTTGATGTGGACGCAAGGTTCCCGTGGCAGTAGGGAGATTTCAGATTTCTGCGAGCGTTGAGATCGGACGGTCGTAATTGGTCTGTGATTAAGGAAGTTGGAGATTTCAACGGATCTGATTGGTATAAATTGGCTGCTACGAACAACGCTTCGTAGTTGAATATCATGTATTAATTGAAAAATTAGATCTGTTCCTAGTTCCTGATTTCATTTAGTTAAGCTTAAGATTCAATTAACGACTAAAGGGCCCCACCTAGGCCTAGGTGTCAAATTCAATTACACTGTTCCTAAGCATGAAGAGGAATATTAAACAAGAAAAATCAAAACACTAGCACGTGTAGTGCACTCATGGTGCTAATTTATTATTTTTATGACGGTGGTATGTATCACGTACTTCTTTAAATACTTGATATTATCTCCATAATAAAATTGAATACATATATTTTTATAAAATTTTATATATTTAATAATTAAATATATCAATTTTCTTTTGTTTCAATATATTTTAAAATTGACATACAATATTTAAAATATTATATTTAACTTCAAGGTATTATTTTATGGTAAAATAACCAAAAATAATTATCAATATCACTTTATTTTATATTTTAAATAAATATTAGATATAAGGGTATGAAACTCCTTTTCGTAACTTGTGATCCACTCTATATGCATCAGAACAGTTTTCGTAACTTGTGATCCACTCTATATGCATCAATTGTTCTGATGACAACTGTTGTGGAATTTGTACAATAATGGTCTCATTTTAAGACCTATTAATTACCATATAAAGACAATCTCGTGTGGAGTTTGAAAAGTTTAAATCTAAAGCATGATTTTGTAATCTATAGATGATTTGATGGTGGAGTATGGCTATGATGGCGGTAGTGTCTTGCTCTGCTCCAACAATTTGGACATGGACTTTTAGTCTTGTGGTTAGTGTTAGATTATTAAGTTCGATGTTAAAATCTGGAACAATGGTTATAATGACACGGGTGTCAATCAAGGCATTTTGATAGGATGTGTATGTCATAGTGAGGAGAGAAATTCTAGTTGTTAGAATTCTTTTTTATTTTGATCTAGTATCTTTGAAAAGGACGTATTGTTCAATTCTACTGTAAAGAGATAAGGACAAAGGTGGAAGTTAAACTTTTCTATAAATCTCTTTGTAGATTGCTTAATAATGTCTTTCTTAGGGTTTAAATTGTTTGCTAGCATTTCCACAAAAGGACCTTTTCCCTTATATCTCCTCTATTAAAATTGCTCCCTAGAAATCTTCACTAACATCAGCTTGTAGGATTCGTTTTCCTTTGTCAGGAATCTTTAGTGGAGGTGGATGCTGATTGATAAAACTGCTACTAGAGAGTCAATTGCTTCGATGGAAAGACTGGCTCTCCCGCTATAAATTCATAGTCCACCACATCAAAGGCCACCAAAATATCATAGTTGATTTCCTCTCTAAAACTCAAAAGCGTATCAACCTTATCACTTCCTCCAAAAAATATCTCTCCTTATCGCAATAGCCTACCACAAAGAAGTTCTTCCCTTCTATCACAAGCACACTCAATACTGTTGATGAGAAAGTCTCTCTTGCCCGGCTAAGCTTACTGTATTATCTCTACCTCTTCCCTCAACTAATCAAGACTACATTGTTGTCCGTCCTTGTTCAATATATAAGCTCCATATCTCACTATGTTTTTCATCAATGGTCCGCTTTTAGACAATGCGTTATGGTATCTATGAACACTCTCTACCCTCTATGCATGTGTTATCGCCCTTCCTCCCTTACAAGTTTATCAATACTTAAGAGCCTAGTAGAAAGTCAAAATCTTCATGTCAACCACCAAGGAAGACCCAACTCAGACATGATAAAGATGATGAATTGAGGCCTTGGATTAGTCTTAGGAATCCTAAGTATAGACTAAAGGATCTCTTTGAACTACTGAGAGTAGTTGGAAAAAAGTATTTGATCCAACCAAGATGCTCTTTGCCTTTAATTCCCAAAGAAAGCCCCAAACTAGTACCTTGTATAATGATGGGATCAGATAAGGAAGATTTTTCACCGTTAGAAGCTTAAACTAATAAAACCACTGAAATATCTGTAAGGTTGTATTTGAGATCTATAGGTATTAGTCCACATAGTAATCATGTACTTGTTTCTCGAGCAAAAGAAGTTCTCAATTGGCAAACACAAAATGTTGTAGTTTAAAACAATGTCCTTCGAAGAATCGATTCAAAGCTCGATGGTCTGTCTCAATAACACGAGGACTAAATTCAAAAGTTGATGTTATATCTCTTCAAGTACGACAATTACATCAAGAAATACTTAATCAAGCTGCCTAACTTGATTCGAAACTAAGAAGATATACTAACTAGCATTATTGTGGACCAGAGTTCTCTAAGAAAGAAAGAGAACTTCAAAAAGTTCTAGAAAAGCATAAAATAATTGAGTTAGATGTGGATAAAGAGCATTCCAGAGTTATATATGATCTATATCCATTAATATTTCCAACCACACGACCCACTTATAACACCCCATCATATCCCGATGCTACTGACTATGGAAAAATCTTTAAAATATCTTATTCTTTATTCAGACAAACTTTTGCAAAACCATCAAAACCTTCCAAAGCAAAAATTCCAGCACGAGACATTCTATTAGCCTCTAACCCCCACATACATTGCCACCTTCTCCACCAAAAGAAAGGTCTTCCTCAGTCACACCAAAAAAACCAATACCCAATCAAGAATTTATAGCTACCCTTCAACCAATACTAGATAACTCTAATAGCCAAATTGATAGCCAAGATTTTGACTCTTTTATAGAAAACTCAAAAAGCTCAAACAACTTGCAGATATCACTTAGATATCTCAAATGATAATGGTCATTCCACACTCTTCATATGTAGAAGTAGAACTTGAGATTGATGACTGAACCAGTCAAACTTCCTATAACTCCTTTCTACAAACCTACTTCAGGTCTATGGTTAACTTTTGATGATGTTAAAATGGAGAGATCTACTACGTGAATTCAATTCCTGAATAGACCTTCAGATGATAAGGTTAGATATGTCTCTTAAAGATATCTTAGCAGAATCTCAAGAATGACAAGAACTTTAAGAGAATGGTTCCAAAGCCTTGGCGAATACAGGCACATGCAAATCTTACAATTAATTGAAGCGAGCTCTTTATTAGGAATGATCCATAAAGAGTTTATTGTTGATTTCCAACTTATTGATCGATAAAATATATATGAGTATTTTGAAATGAAATGTTGCTCTGTAAACTAAAATGATTTACAGAAGCGTTTCCAAAGGATTTATGAAAAGTATTACATGCTTAATGACTTTAATGTTGTCAATCTTCGGTACATATTTATTGCTTCTCTACCTGATGAGTTACAGCCTAAACTAAAAAAGAACAATCAATTCTCTTTACAGAGACATATCTGAAATCTCTCTTAGAGAAATCTATCAATTAGATTTGGTGACACTTCTTCAAAGCGATGCTCAAAGGTGGACTTGAACTCAAACAAGAATGCAAGAATTCGTACTTAAAGATCAAATACAAAGACAGAGAAATGTGCATGCAATACAAAGAAGGAGAAACACTTCAAAAGATAGACGTTAAGAGTTCATCCCTTAAATAAAAGGAAGAAAAAAAGGATAAGATTCTTTAAACAACGTGTTTTTGATGCTAAAAAGTCATACCGGTGTTATTTTTAAGGAAAACCAGGTCATGATGCAAAAAGTTGCCCAAAAAACTCCAAAAAGGATATGAAAATCGTATAGTCCATGGAAGACATAATGCCTATTAGAGATTATAAGGACATCGAGTATTTTTTTGAAGAACAATCTATTAAAGATGAAGAGACTCTATTTGCAATTCCTAATGGTGAATCTTCTGATGACGACGTCTCTTCCATTAAAGAAGAAGATGAAGAGCCATACATGATGAAACAGTCTTATTTCAAGCTAGAGCTTAAGAAGTCAATAGTAACACAACCTTATGTCAAGCTTCAGTTGCTTCTGGAAAAGTATCACAAACCAATCCCAGTTATTAGTTACATGGATATAGGCTATTGTGGATGTTGGACCCCGAAATTTTCTGTAAGTTAAGGCTATTAACTGAGAAATTTTTGATGATTATTCATGAGTAAAGAAAT
>JANZLC010000004.1:26166353-26176580 GCA_026413385.1 Erythroxylum gracilipes
AAATCACATTACATAAATGAAATACATGCATATATGAAAGGAATACCTCATAATATATTATTAACAAATCATAATGTCAATACATGAATCACAAATGTCCATTGGCCTAGGGCACATTACTAACAAAGAGAACTTAAAGGAGTGGAAGGAGGAAAGGTGCTAAAGGTAAAAAATATACTGGTATGAAAATTTTAGTATGAAATGTTCGTGGTATCAACAACCTAAAAAAGTTGAATGCTTTGAGGGATTTTGTCGAGAGCATTAGGCCTCTTATCGTTGTTGTACTTGAAACAAAAATAAGATTTGAGAATATAAATAAGGTGAACTTTTTTTGTCCTTGTTGGACATTTCTCTCCAATCATCATTACCATCATTATAGCAGAATTATTATTAGTTGTAATTAGAATTTTGGCAAAGTGGAGTAGTCTATGGTCCTGCTTAAGAAACATCCATAATACCTTTTCAGGTCCCTAGATCATATGTGGAGATTTCAATTATATTATCTATAGATCAAAAGTAGAGGGCAATTACAGTCTAAGGATTACAATGAAGATCTAAAGCTTGGTGTAGGACATTTGGGTGTAACAGATCTTAAACAAGAAGGTTACTTTTTTACTTGGAGTAACAAATAGAATAATGCATGATTTATTTGGAAAAATCTAGACAAAGCACTAGTAAATGGTGATTGGCTCTTTCAATTCGACAACAATAAATCTTCTTCCTTAGATCCTCTTTTTTCATATCATACTTCGATTTTGATTGATGGTCTTTTTTAGAGAACCATCATTCATCATCCCTTTAGATTTAATAACTATCTTGTCAAAGTAGATTGATTTAATGATACATTATGAAGGATTTGTCTGCTTAAGTATCTGGATCTAAACAATGCATCTGTTGTCGAGGATAATAAAGGAGGTTGTCAATTTCTATAAGGGGTTTATAGGTTTCGACCTTAATCCTTTTACCTCTATGGACTCTTTCCAATCTCTTGAGTTGCCAAAACCTATCTCTAATGATGACATCAATTCTACTATCTTTACTATGAATTGGATGAAGGCCCTAAGACCTGATGGTCTAAATGGTTTTTTCTTTCAAAAGACCTAGTATATTATTGGACCTATAGTTAGAGAGGCTATTCATAAGTTCTTTAAAAAGGGGGTCATCCTAAAGGAATTCAATAAAACCTTTCTCTACTTAATTTTTAAAATTTCTAATATCTCTACTTTTGGTAATTTCAGATCAACAACATGCATAAAATTCATTAATAAAATTATTGCTAAGATCTTAGTAAACAGATTGAAGGGTGTTCTTAGTCACATTATCAATAAGAATCAAAATGCCTTTATGAAGGATAGAAGCATTGGAAATAATATTCTAATTGTCTAGGAACTCCTAAAGGGTTATACAAGAAGGAACTTTCCTCTAAATTGTGTTGTTAAGATTGACGTCAATAAAGCCTTTGAATGCATTAATTGGTCCTTCCTTTTCTAGGTACTTAAGGTTTTCAGCTTCCCTTACATTTTATCAACTAAATTAAGGCTTATGTCTCTACTATAGCCTATTGTGTTCTGATTAATAACAGCCTATTTAAAATTATTAAGGGGAAGAGAGGAATTAGACAGGGAGACCCTTTGTTCCCTTGTTTATTTATTCTATATACGAAGTACTATGTTAAATGATAAAGATCAGTGTCTTTCATAATTCCAAATTCAAGTTCCATTCTAAATGCAAAAAGTTTCTCTTACCCATCTCTATTTCACAAATGAACTAGTTTTCTTCTCTAAAGCTCATTCATAATCTGTTAAGTTATTGATTGATACTTTCAATGGGTTTTTTGAGATGTCAGACCTTTAGGTGAATCTTAATAAAAGTCGTTTTGTCCTCTCATTAAGAGCGAAATCTCTATAGCTTACTATTTCCACCCTAATAGGAATGAATAGGAAATGTCTGCCTTTGCAATATTTAGGTCTACCAATTACTACTTGAAGACTTTATTTCCACTAATTGAAAGAATTCAATGGAGAATTAGGAAATGGACAAATAGATTTTATTCCTTTGGAGGTAGAGTTTAGTTAATTAAGTCTATCCTTTGCTCCCTTCACCTTATATTGGAGTACACGTTTCCCTCTTTCTAAGAAATTAGCCATATCCATTGAGAAAATGATAAGATACTTTCTATGGGATAAAGCAAATGGAAATTCAGGCCTTCGTAATTTCAAATAGGCATATTTGTGTAAACCCAAAGAGAAAGGAGGGTTAGAAATCATCTTTATAAGGGTAGCCAATAAAATATTTGTAATCAAAAGACTTTGGAGAGTGATTCAAGACAAACACTCCCTTTGGATGAGATGGTTGAGTTTACCCCCTTTTACAAAACGTCATCGAATTAGTGGTTCTCTTCTACTACAATTGCAATGTTGTCGTTCCTTGCTTTATTTTGGTCGAAGCGGGTTCTTCATCACATGGTTGTTTTTGGCTTATTTTTGATATAGGAGAGTATTATCTACTCTTTAGCCATTTGTGTTCTTCATTTATCTCAATCAATTTTTAATTCTTAAAAAAAACTTTATAAAAGAAGCGTTTAATATATTCAAAGAACTTGTAGTTCATCACCACACCCTATTATGTATGCTTAAACTTTTAAGGACTCTAAAACCAAGAAAAATATCAGTCAGTAGAAAATGCAAATCATACCATTAAAAACTATATTACTTTATGTTGTCAATTTTATATTATTTTGTATTTTAACATTTTCATTTTCTATTTTATACTTTAGAATTGATTTTGCTAAGTTTTTATTAATCTTTATTATTAGACCATTAACTCACATAACATGCAAACAATTAGAGTTATTTGGCTGACGACATGGAATTTCTTGAATTAAAAATATTTTAAAACATTACATTATTATTTTGTAGTCAATAAAAATTAATTAATCCCTAAGCATGAAGTAATTAAGCTCTTATACTTCCCTCTTCTTTTTTATATTTCTAGTTTATTTATAAGATTAATAAGAAACCAGTGATACTGAGATATAAAGCTGAACTTTTTGACATAGATTTTCCTAAAAGAGACTGAGGGACCAAGCACAAGCTCAAGTATAATTGATCCCATCAGTTCTCTTATGGCTACACCAACTAGTGACTGCAATTTTCTGAGGTTGAGTCAAGTTGACGTTGACACTACTCAAGACAACACTGATAGCAAGAAAAAAAGAAGAGATCAAAGGGCAACTGGAACTGATAAAAGTGGTAGAGAACTTCATCAATTTAGTTATGGAAGTGTGTAAGTAGGTGGAGAGTAAGGGCACAATCACTTATAAAGAAGTTGCAGATGAACCATAGAATTTGTAGACCTATCAATGGCAGTTCATTACCAAATCTAATGAAAAGAACATAATATGATTTCTTATTAATCATATGAATAAGAAACCGAAGATATAACAAAGAAGAAAGTATAAGGGTTTAATTAGCTGACCCATTGGTTTCACTTCTATTTTTGTTAATTTAAATATAGTTATATTTTTATTACTAATAATGATTAAATATTAAATAAAATTTAAAGATAAATTATTTTTAATTAATTAAATTTATTTTAACCTGTTATATTTTATTAGAGTCATACACTTTTTTAGTGACAGTCATACAGTTATTGTTGATAAGAGAGAGTATGGAGAAGCCCAGATAAGCATGAGCGCAGTTCCCACCTTATCAAACCTAGTTTATTTCTCTTCAACTCTTTCTTTAAGACAGTTTCCCTCTTATCTTAAGAAAACTCTCTCCAATAAAATTGAAACCTTGTAGAAATTACCCACTTACCCAAAGACACCAAAATCTATGACACCCACTCACCTTTGCTAAGCCTATATAGTTTATATCACAAATCCAGATCTTTTACAAAGAGTATTCACTCTTTAATCTCCAAGTATATACCTCAACCTAAAGAGTTAATCCAAGGATTCAAATTAGACCATTATGGTCTAAGGCCCACTTTTGCATAATAATATGTAACTATGGAGTTCCCCTCTGAGTTAATCCTGTTATGGCTAGGTTAAGGATATACGCATCTCCATGTCGGTGTTATTCAAATGGTCTTGATATTACATGAAAGAAAAGGAATTCCAACGACAACTAGAATTTCTCTATTTAATACAACATATACATCCTACCTGAATGCCTTGATCGACACCCTCTTGACAACTCTCAGCAATGGAAATGTCATTATGACCATAGCTTCGAACTTTAACATCAAGCTTGATAATCCAACTCTACCCATTAGACTAACAATCTAGATCCAAATTGTTAGAATTGACCAAGACCTTACTGCCATCATAGTCACACTCTATCATCAGATAATTTATAGATTGCACAACCATACTCTAGATCTGAACTTTCCAAACTCTATGTTAAATAGCCTTTACATGGTAGTAGATAGGTCTTAGAATGAGACCATAATTGTCTAAATTCCACGACAGTTGCCATCCCAACAAAAATGAAGAAGTTAATGCTTATAGAGTGGATCATAAATTACGAGTCATACTCCTTATTGGCTCTTTATACATACCACCACTCCTCCAATCTTAACAAGATTGAAGGATGAAACAGTAAAATCCGTTTTCAACAAGCTTGGAGAAGAATACCCAGAATCATTCAAAGCCTTTTTTACCTTAATCATGATGATTAATCCATCCTTTTCTCATGAAGAAGGTGTTGATGACCCTCCAATTCATTCTGTCCACCCTTATAGACACGAGATATATGTTAGCTATGTTAATGGGCATTTTATCTAGGAAGCAGATTCATCTATGTACGATTCAGATTATGAATGCTAGATGGATGATTATTCTGATAGTGATAATGAAGTTTATATCCCCTAATGGAGAAAAGAGTCAAGTAGAAAGTCAAGATTCTCATGCCAACCACCAAAGAAGATCTAACCCAGGCATGATGAAGATGATGATTTGCAACCTTAGATTGGTCTTAGGAATCATAAGCCTGTACCAAAGGATATCCCTAAACTACTGATGGCATTCGAAAAAGAGCACTTGATACAACCGAGATGCTCCAAGCTATCAATTTTTTAATCCCTAAGGAAAACCCCAAATCAGTACCTTGTATGATGATGAGATCATATAAGGAAGATTTCCACTTTTGGAAGCCCAGATTAATAAAAACACTAGAGTATCTGTAAGACCGTACTCAAGATCCACAGGTATTAGTCTACAAGGAAATTGTGGATCTATTTCTCTAGCTGAAGAAGTCCTAAATTGGCAGACAAAAAATGTTGTGACATAAAACAATGTCTTTCGAAGAATTAATTCAAAGCTTAATGGCCTATCGCAACAAACATAACAAAGATCGATGTTGTATCTCTTCAAGTGCGACAATTACATCAATGACTACTCAATCAAGCTGCCCAACTTGATTTAGACTTGAGACGATATATTGACCAGCATTATTGTGGACAAGAGTTCTCTAAGAAAGAAAAAGAACTTTAAAGGTTAGAGAAGAGCTTAAAAAATTAAGTCTAATATAGCCAAAGAACAATCTAGAGTTGTATATGATCTATATCCCTCAACATTTCCAACCACACGACCTACCTATAACACCCCATCCTATCCTGATGCTACTAACTATGAAAAGTTCTTCAAAATGTCCTATCCACAAAACCATCAAAACCTTCCAAAACAAACCTACTAGTCAAAGACATTCCATCAATTTCTAAACCTCCACATACACCACCACATTCTCCACCAAAAGAGAGACCTTTCCAAGACACGCCAAAATAACCTATGCCCAACCAAGAATTCATAGCCACTCTCCAAGCAATACCAGATAGCCCTAACAGCCAAGACTCTAATTCTTTTATAGAAAAATCAAATAACTTAAAATAGTTTACAGATCTCACACATATATCGCAAATGATGATTGTTGTTCCAAACTCTTCTCAACCACACACAGAAGTTGAACCTGAGGTTGATGACATTGAGTCAATGACTAAACCAGTCAGACCATAAGTTACTCTTGTCTATAAACCTATTATAGGTCCATGGTTCACTTTTTATGATGTCCCACCAACAAAATGGCAAGATCGTCTGCATGAATTCAGTGCCTAGATAGATCTTCAAATGACAAGGCTAGATATGTCTCTCAAAGACATCTTGATAAAATTTGTCTCCAAAATGATAGAAACTTTAAAAGAATGGTTCCAAAGTCTTGGTGAGTACAAGCGTGTGACTCTTACAATTGTCATAAGCCGGTTCCTTGTTAGGATTGATCCATAAAGAGTTCATTGGCAATTTCCAACTCATTAATCAACAAAGAAGACATAAGTACTATGAAATGAAGTGATGCTCTATAAACAAAAAATATTTACAAAAGAATTTCTGAAAAAGTTCTTAAAGATATTATATGCTTAATGGTTTCAATGATGTCAATCTTCGGTACAAATTCATAGCTTCCCTTCCTAATGAGTCATAGCCTGAATTACAAAGAACAATCAATTCTTTTTAACGAGACATATGAAATCTCTCTCAAAGAAATCTACCAATTCGCTTTGGTGACATCAGGCAAATTATGTGAACAACATAATTTCTTCAAAGTTATGCTCAAAGGCAGACCTAAACTTAAATAAGTATGCAAGAAGCCATACTTAAAAGATTAAATGCAAAGACACAGAGAAATGTGAATGCAACACAAAGAAGGAGAAACACTTCGGAAGGAAACCGTTAAGAGTTCATCCTTTCAATAGAAGGAAGAAAAAGATAATAAGATTCTTTAAATGGCGAGCTTCTAATGTTATTTTTGAGCCATTATGCAAAACTTTGCCCTAAAAATCCAAAAAATATGAAGATCTTATAATCCATAAAATCTATGATACCCATCAGAGGTGATGAGGACTTTGATTCTTTTTTTAAAGAACAATTTTGTAAAGACAAAGAGACTCTGTTTACAATTCCTAATAGTGAATCTTCTAATCATGACGTCTTTTCTCTTGAAGAAGAAGATGACGAACCTATGTACATGATGAACCAGTCTTGTTTCAAGCTAAAGCCTAGGAAGCCAATAGTTACACAACCTTACATCAAACTCTAATTGTTTCTAAAGAAGTATCATAGACTAATCCCAGCTATTGGTTACATAGATACAGACTCTTGTATAAGTGTAATGAAACCAAATATTCTTCTGATGAAAAAATGGCAACTATATAAGGAATACTTTACTGCTGCTGATGACAAATCCTTCAAGACAGATCTTATCACGAAGAGAAGGATTGGGATAAAGTATTTCCTATATTATATTATTTGGATAAAAATATTAGGAAATAACTTCATGGTCCTAATATACTTATTAGGATAAATGTTTATTGCCAAGCAGAAAAGTTACAAATCTTGCCAAAGGGGATTCGTTACAAACAAGATTTTCATGGGTACACTGAAAATAACAACATGCTCAAACTACAAGACGTTCCTTCTATATCAGAGACCAACTTTTACAACATAGCCTGAAAAGCCATAACCAATTCAATCATTCACATCCATTGTGGCATAATTTAGAATTCTTGCCATTCAAGAAGAGTGAAGACATTAATCTAACAAAGGCCACACATCTGGGGATGAATCCATATGACCTAAAGATGACATAAGAAGAATATGCTATACTTTTGAAACAAGGACTGATCGAGTTGACCAAATCAGGTGGGACATGTCAAGCATTTTATGTGGAAAAAAGAATAAAAACGAATAGAGGAAAAAAGATGTTAGTTATTAATCACAAGCCTTTAAATCATTTTCCTTAAGATGAGAAGTTTCTTCTACCCAAGATCAATACACAGGTGTTATTTCTTTCTAAAAGAAGCCAAAATATTTTCAAAGTTTGATTTAAAAGTTTGATTTTGGAAATTGAGTATTAACCCAAAGGATCGACAAAAGACAACATTATGCATTCCTAATGCCCAGTACCAGCGGATAATTATGAAATTTGGGCTAAAAGTCAGCCCATCATTATTTAAAAAAGCCATGATAAGGATTTATGATGGTATCCTATCAAGTGCTCTATTTTACATTGATGATATTCTACTTTACTCTCAGAACCAGCAAGAGCATCAAACCCTATTGCGACAATTCTTGGAGCTTACAAAAAAGTATAGGATCATGCTCTCAGCCCGCAAAAGCCAAATTGGCTCAACCCATATTGAAACTTTAGGTATGAAGTTTCATGATGGCTTCTACTAGCCCATATCATATATAGCTAGTGAACTACTAAAATTTTTGGACACAAACCTTGTTAAACAGATCCAACAGTTTATGCGAATCGTGAATTACATTAGGGATTTTATTCCTCATGTATTATATTATGTTAGCTAGTTTTCAAAGCTTTTAAAGAAAAAGTCACTACCTTGGGGTCCTGACCAAATAAAGGCAGTCAAGAAATTAAAGAAGCTCAGTCAACATCCACCTCTACTAAATATTCTTGACAAAGAAAAACGAATCTTGTAGACTGATGCTAGTGAAGATTTCTAAGGAGCAATTTTAATTGAAGAAATAGAAGGCAAGGGGTTTTATTATGGGCATGCTAGCGAACAATTTAAACCTTAAGAAAGACATTATCACACAATCTACAAATAGTTTTTGGAAGTAAAAAAAAGATATAAAAAAGTTTTAACTTTAACGTCAGCTTTTATCTCTTTATGGTAGAAATGGACAATACATCCTTTCTGAAGGTACTACATCAAAAAAAAAACTGTTACCAAAGAGCCAATTACTTTGTTGGATAGTCTGGTTCTTCTGCTATGAATTCACAGTTCATCATATCAAAGGCCACCAAAAC
Source organism: Erythroxylum gracilipes (assembly GCA_026413385.1). Lineage (NCBI taxonomy): Eukaryota > Viridiplantae > Streptophyta > Magnoliopsida > Malpighiales > Erythroxylaceae > Erythroxylum > Erythroxylum gracilipes. The sequence continues at coordinate 26,175,182 of JANZLC010000004.1, forward strand.
ATCTTAGTTGATTTCCTCTCTCAGCCTCAAAAACATATAAGCCTTATTACTCCCTCTAGAAATATTCCTCTCATTCTCTCAATGGTTGATCTTCCCAACATTGCAAAAACAAAAAAGTTCTTCCCTCTGGTTGTAAATTCACCCACTACAATTATTAAGATAGCTTCTTTTGTCAGGATAAGCCTTTTCTATTACCTCTATCTTTTTTTAACCAATCAAAACAACATTGTTGTTTATCCCTATTCAACATACAGGCTCTATATCTTACTGTGTTTTTCATCAATGGCTCGTTCTCAAAAAATGCATTTATGGTACCTATGGGCACTATCTACCCTTTATACATGTGCTATTCTCTTCCTCCCTTACAAGTCTATCAACACTTATGTGATAGAGAAAATGAAGGTTCTGTCTTGTAAACTTTCCTTAAGTGATACCAACCATTAACGCAATGAAGGATGCAACTCTTACAGGTTATTGAGGATCTCAGATCATGGGATAATTCATTAGAGAAGCAATCCACCCAATGCTTCTTTGTTCTTCATTCACAGTATATCACAACACATAATGGTTTTATCTACTCTAAAAATCATGTGTACTCCTGGCATATCTCCTTCCAATGGCTAAGATATAAGGAAAATGTCCTTAAGACCCTTAGAGTTTTCTTTAAGGATTTAATCCATTTTCCTAAATATGCACCACCAGCTGTCTCTATATTTATTGGACCTTAGCTGGGAGAATTCATTCCTGTAGAACCTAAAATACCAGACTTTAACATTCCAAACATCCCAATAAACTTGGGGATCGACACTGCAATACCATCTTAGGCTCAAGCCTTCTCCTTTTAGGATGCCTAAAATCTAGAAGATGATATTCCCATCATAAAAAAAGGAGCTGAATAATTTTTAAAAAAATCTACGCACAAGAGAAGTGAGCTCTAGTAAGCAATGGAGAACAACTAGTGATATACTGACAACATGAGTGAAGGGGCTTCTAACCTATTCGACGGGGATGATGATTAGGATTCCACCTATTATTGTGAAACCCTTTATTTAAAATTGCTTGTTGATCGTGTCATTCAATATTTAAAATTTATAAGCCCTTAAATATCGTAAGCGCACAGGTCATGACTATAGTACAAGAGGTGTCGATCCTACGAGGAGGAGGACTAATCTTGTAGCATCCCGTTACCCATGTTAGGGCTAGAATTGTGAATTGTGAATTGTGAATTGTGAAAATTTTGTGAAAAATTTTGTGAGAAATCAGGATTTTACTTTTTCATGCATTATTTATTTATGACATGCACATCTTGCACAATTATATGATTGTACATGCATTCATGACATTTTCCGGGTACAATTGAATTGTTATTGATGATTGAATTGTGTTTAGGCAATTTCGG
>JANZLC010000004.1:26179645-26194754 GCA_026413385.1 Erythroxylum gracilipes
CATTTTGCTTCTAATATGTATGTGTCGTGAATGCCTAGCAAGAAGGGGGTTTAATCAATAAGACAACTTTCATGGTGGCATGTTAGGCAAGTGACATGTGTCACTTGCCACATGTCACAATCTTGTAAAATCCCTTAATTTATTTCCAAATTCAATTCTAATTTCTACCCCAATTTCTCCCAAAGTTCCAATGGCTCAAATTACAATCCCAAAATTATTTACCTCAATTTTCAGTGCCATTGGACATAAATTTTCAGTACCGAAAACCAATCAGTCCGCTACTTGACGATTTTTCCGGTCCGGCAATATTCTGCGAAAAATTCCAGAAAATTCCTAAATTTTCTCAAAAATATAAAACACATAACAATCCACTCCAATTAAATTTTTAAACACAAAACCATATTTTCCACAATAAAATCACAGTTAGACACATATACCGGGAAATGTCATGAATGCATGTACAATCATTTTCTTGTGCAAATTTTACTATTCACGTGTAAGGGTACGCATGAATATTTCAAAACAATTCTAAACACCCTTAGCCCTTTCCAAATTACTATTCTACCCTTCCCATAGGAGTGAGATGTTACAATCTTCAACTCAAGTTTCCTCTTTCCAAGATGCCCAAAATCCCGTTGACGACATTCCCATGACAAAGAGGAGCTAAGCAAATTTTTGAAGAATTTATGCATAGGAAGCGAGTCCTAGTAAATGATGAAGAACAACCAGTGATAATATTGATAGCACGAGTAGAGTGGCTTTCCCGTCAAATCTACAATTGTGGCGGTAGCAAGAACCTATCTGACAAGGATGATGATTAAAATTTTACTTTTTATTGTGAGACCCTTTATTTAAAATTGTTTGTTTTTATGTTTAAGTGTCTTTTGAGATGTGATATCGTTCTTATCAGTTTACTATGTGATGTGACATCGTTCTTATCTAGAATAGTTGATAAGGCATTGTTCTTATCTAGAATAGTTGATGTTATATAATTCTTATTTGTTTAGAGTAATAAGACTTTGTTCATGTTTGTTTTTATTGTGATCTCCTTTGTCTATATAAGTAAGGGATCTCTTTCATTGTAACCACAAGATATTACTATTGATAATAGTTGTGTGTTCCATATAGCTTTTGTCTAAACATCTCTCTCTCCCCTGAAAGCTTGAGTCTTCAATAAGTTTACTTCTGTCACACAAAGATACAAGTATACTCTATACTTGCCTTTTTATAAGGACCTTATGCATTAGAAAGTATCAGACTTTTGATCTTGTTTGCGTTTTAAGTTATAAGGGAAAGATTGATTAGCTTAGATCCCTAATAGGCAGGTCTTGGGAGTTGACATCCGTTGAGAAAAAAGAACTTGTATCTCGGCTAGCATATCCGAAGTCTTAGCTACAATCTTCATCGTGTATCTTGGAATTCTCATAGAGGTCTATTCTATCATATGCTCATTGGAGTATCAGGTTTGACTTCTGTATGTGAAGAGTATGAAACAACTATCATCATTTGAGACATCTTAGTAAAATCTACAAGCTGTTTGGAGTTTTATGTAAAAGAGTCAAAATCTTGGTTATCAATTTGGTTGTCAGAACTATTTGCTATTGGTTGAAGGATAGGTATGAATTCTTGATTAGGTATAGGTTTTTTTAGTATACAGAGGAAAACCTTTCTTTTGGTGGAGAAGGTGGTGGCATAGAGGTTTAGAGGTTGACAAAGTGTGTGGAGGGTTTAATTTGGAAGGTTTTAATGATTTTGCAAAAGTTTGCCTGAATAAAGGATAAAACAATTTAAAGACTTTTTTGGTAAATTATGACAATATTTTAAAATTTAATACACAAATTATAATATTTTAAATAAATCAATTAAAGAATTAAAGAAATCACCAGATAAGGACATTTCTTGCATTCGTATACACTCGGAACAAAACAAAAGGTTATGCGGCTATCACTCCATCACCACGCCAATGTAATTTGGCACCATTACTATGGTCATTCCCATGTTATTGTCGCATGGTGCAATAAACCTGTTCCCTTTTAGTTCTTCTGGTTGATGAGAAGATGCACTTTTTCTTTTGATCTTACCCTACATGTCCACCAAAACACTCACAAGCTCCAATTAGAACAGCTAGACAATGTTGCAGAAACAAGCATTAACCTTTTGAGACCGCACTTTAAGGGCGGCGACATGGGGCGGCATCTTTCTTCTCAACTTTGTCCATGTTTTTGGGTAAAAAACCCTCTTTTTTCTTCTTGTGAAGAATCACCAAGCTTGCTTGCTTCAGTTCATCTTCTTTTTAGCTGTTGATAGTGTATGTAAAGTCAATGTTGGCCACTAGACGTACCCCTTCCTAACGAAGATTGAAACCTGGAAATCAGTCACAGGACAATATGGCTTTTCTCCATACTGGGAAAGATCCAACTTGTACAACACGTATTTTGTTGCTCCAAGCAAAACGTTACTCAACTTTTGTAGCGTCTGAGTTGGATAATACTCTTGTCCAGCGAACCGTGGATTTGTGTCTTAGGTTGGAAGAAATGGTATTTTGGCCATGAACACTGTCATCAAAACTTGTTCCACAAGTTTGTCTCTTTACAATCAATTTCATTGCTTTTAACTCCTAAACTAGGTAACAAGTTACGTGTAACCCTAGGACAGCCCAAGTAGTCACAAACTCCAAGGAAGTAACTTCTTATGGAAGTAAATTTCCATTACCGTCGACATATACGACAGACACTGGCGTGTCTACTGACATTAATATTATCATGTTCAAGGAACTTTAGAAAATGGTTGACCAGTCAATTACATTACAGTCAGGACGTTATCTTTCATGATAAACAACTCTAAACTGTCTGCACAGGTTCAGTTACAAATCTTCTCCACGTCTTCCGGTGAAGGCCAATCCGCGGCGCCAAACTTCGCTAACAGTACTACGTAACCTGCAGTGATATAAAACTGACTAGGCACTTCCTGACAACTCGAAAATCTATCCTCTTCCACGCTTCTTTTGGTGGGTTAACAACTAGACAATTTTGGTGTCAACTCCGGACCTCACTCAAAAAATTCATCCAAAGCAGTCCAAGATCCCAGTTTTGTGAGGCTTACTGCTGTCAGCTTGTTCTTATAAGTTTTGTTGTCCACATCCGAGCAGACCAGCCACTCTCCCCAGTTTTCGGATCCAGATTCCTTCTTTTATTTTTAGTTGTTGAATCCCGTGAAGTTTCCACTGATGCTAAACTTCTAAATGGATTTCCTGTCTCAGTTGATGTATCTACAACCTTATTTACCATCTCTAACACCTCACTCATCTTCGGGCGTGATTTTGGGTTCTTGACCAAGCACTTGTTGGCTATATTTGCAAGCTTTTGGGCCGACTTTAGATGATATTTCCCCTGAAGCCTAGGGTCTAATATCAGACGGAATTTCTTGACATCCGATAGATATGGCCTCACCCACTCCAACATCTTTTGTTCATTTCTTGGTTGGTTCCGATCTAAAGGGCGCCTACCAGTGATTAGTTCATACAGGAATACCCCATAGCTCCATACATCAATCTTTGAAGTTAGACGTCCAGTTTGGATATATTCAGGAGCCGCATATCCCCAGGTTCCCACAACCTGAAATAAGATACCAGTTGTATGAACATTAACAACTTTGATCATACATGGATTGGTTATGCCAGTTTTTGTAGTCCTTTGGAGAGCATAAATAGCATATTAGAAGGGCAAACCAATGGCGAAGTGACAAATTTTGTCTTTCACATTTTGTAAAATAAAAATACAGTATTCCAACTCATCGTAATTCAAAGATCAACAACATACAATAATTCCATATAGTTTGATACCAAAAACACAAACAAGGACACACAAATGTTCCATTTTTCCTATCCTTACCTCAATCCCCCCTTGCAGGTCCAGAATGTCTTATATATGGTTAGTCCAAAAGTTCTTGGGTTTACAATATTTACATGTTCAGATATGCTGGGATGATTATCATGTCCACTGAAAGTTCTAAAATAAGTTCATCCTGTCACTATGCTAATTAGGTGGAGAGCAAGATACTCGAAACTATATTGCCCATGTCTTGCATCACTATGGTAATTAGGTAGAAGGGAAAGAAGGGATGGGAGTTGGGAGCATCTACAAACAGAAAGTGGGAATCCTTCTTTTTGACATATTTTCACTCAAAGTTTCAATTAAATGCTCGCAATATGTTGATATACAAAATTACAGAATAGAGATTCTCAAAAACCAATCAGCTGAGGAAACTTTCAGAAAATCATGGAGGAAAATATTTGTATCCAATTCAAGTTCTATATAATCTATCATGAATTCATTGATAACAAGTGTCACAAGCAGTTCTGTTTCTATGCTAATCATTTCATGTAAGGTGTCTAAAGTGGGATTTTATTTGATGTATTCTATGAACATACCGCAGTTGAGACATGAGTTAAACCATCTTCAGGACCCAATCTAGCCAATCCAAAGTCTGATAGCTTTGCATTCCACTGCCCATCTAGAAGAATGTTCGAGGACTTGAAATCTCTGAATATGATCTAAATCAAATAGTAAGCACAGAAAAGGAGAAGGAAACATCAATACCTGGACTGTAAGATGTTTTGCCAAATATGAACCATAGAAAATGTGAAGGGGCATAATTACATACCTGAAAATCCATTTCTTCATGTAAGTATGTCAAGCCACGAGCAGTATCTTGGGCTATTTTCAATCTCCTAGCCCATGACAGAGGTGTCTCTACTTGAGTATGCAAATGGTCCTCCACGCTTCGATTTGGCATAAATTCATATATGAGGAGCCGCTGAATCCCCCTTTCATCATCTTCGGCACAATAACCAACCAACTTAACCAGGTTAGGATGCTCAACCACCCCAAGGAGATTTACTTCAGTGATCCACTCTTTGTGCCCCTGCCAAACCCAAGGTGATATCTAGCATTAAGCAGTTTTAAAAAAAGGAGAACAGAGGAGAAAACAATCTGGTATTGTTCATGTGTAATGTTCATTAACATAGTTTGCATGATTGAAAAAGAAAAATATAGAACAAAAGTTAACAGATAAACCAGATTTTCATAATGTATCACAACTAGTGAGTAATGCAGCATAATATGAGTGGGTGGTCACAACTAAAATAAGATTTTATCAAACCTACCCAATGAGTAGGCTATAAAGCTCAAGGCTTTTAAGGCATTTAGAATCACTCTAAACTGCTACTTTTCAATAACCTTTGTTTCATATCTTATATCCAAAATCAATTCATGTATTTACAAGTCCAACAACATAATCAGCCAAGCCTCCCTGAATATTGGTTTATAACTACACAATATATTGGAGACATGATACTTCCAAATCCCAAATCTTAAGAAACACATAAGCCAAATTCTCTTCCACTGGAAATGATAACGAAATAATTTCTAACAAATTGAGATGCAAAAAAACAGAAAACAGTTGCTCCTAATGGATGAAAAGAGATGTGAAAAACGGCCATAAGGAAGAAGACTTGCCTGCATTCCTCTCTTACCAAGCTGTTTCACAGCAACATCAATCTTTATACTTGGATCATCTCTACTCTTTATGGACCCTTTATAGACATGGCCAAATCCACCCTCTCCAACCATGAAGGAGCGGCTAAAATTCTTAGTGGCTAACTTGAGCTCAGCAATAGTAAAAACTCTGAGATTGCTCTTACTGGATGACCTAACGGGAAACAAAGGCCTCCTCACGGATTCTGCGCTAGACCCCGAGACATTTTGAGAATTCACTTCAGAACCAGATCTCCCTACATCATGATCAGCGCGTTTAGAATTCGCGGAATGAGCTGAGACTGACTTCACGATCTTTGATTCTTCCTTCTTGTCACAACCATAGAATAAGAAACACATCATAGCCACAATAATTCGATTGCTGTAGATCCAGGGCCTGAAAACAGTGCCAATTTCAATGAGTTTACAATTTGTTACCAAGAGGAGATTGTAAGTTCCCTAGACGCATATTTGATAAACTAAACTGTACATATTACATAAGAAACTATAAAGCCAAAAGTGATTCTATAACAATTTGTCAGGTCTCGTGGAAGTAACACAGAAATTACTAAGCAAAAATTAGAAAGTAACGTAGGAATCAAGATGAACTTAACGGAACCTATCAAATCTTGTTTTAACCAGATTCAGTTCTCCTAAATTATGCAATTAGACTCAACAGGAAACAATACCACAACGAGGAAGAAACACAGAAAGCCATCCAATAATTTCCCTAAAAATGTTTTCTCAGCACCAAGTTCCCAGATTTTGCTTCTTTAGCTCCAAATCAAGAAAAAGCAAAGATTCCAAATTTATCTGCAATCACACAAAAGTGTCTTTCTTTCCAGAAATTCTGCGTCACAAGTACATAACTAATATTTCTACAGCTAAAGAGAGAAACAGGTGAAAATCACAAACAAGTGAAGATCACGATGAAATTAGCAAGCTCACCTTCAATTTTCGTTTTCGGTTTTCCTGCAACTTAGTTTCGCAAGGGAAAATATGCAACACTTGAACGTCAAGTAAGACTGGTCATCTGATACAAAAAGAAAAAGACTAGCTTTGCATTAACAGCTGAAAGTCCACGCACGGCAAGTGGAGGTAGAAGTCAGCTTAACGAAAGTACCTAAACCCAGAAAACCTTTGGTCTGCAGAATCCCAGATACATCAATTCCTTACTTTATGTATTGGTGTGAATGTGACCTTTGAAAATGAGCCATAGAAGCAACGAGGAAAAGTCTTGCAGTCTTCGATGAGTTGTTGGAAGAGGTCATTCAAGTCAAGTTGGTCCTTTAAGGAATTCTCCATCCATTAAACAAAATCTTATCTCGGATCCTTCATTACTTTTCAAAGGTCAAAATCCATTTTTTTTCCACAAAAAGGTATTAATTTGCTGTCGTATACATCGAACGAAAAACTTAGTTTGGGTCCTTCGTTGCATTTAATTTTAAAGTTCATCTTTTTCATACATCGTACAAAGACCCACCATGTTTCGCTTTCAGTTTGTATTGGGGTGGCAAGTAGTGTCAACGTTAACCCATTCTTTTCTTCTGTTTTCTTTCTTGCAAAAGAATGGTAAAGCCTAGAGTTCATTTTTATTTTTCATGAAATTTTAAAAATATATAATTTTTACTAAACTCAACAAAATATTAAATTATTAATTTTGTGTCATATTATAATAATCAATTATTTAATTAACAAAATTGAATAAGCATATGCAAAAATTTCTCTTAACATTTTCATCAACCTTTTATTATAAAAAAACATCTATGATATTTTTTATTATTATGAAATGAATAATTATACTCTAAACATTGATGACTTAGAACATTGCTTTCAACCTTTATTTTCTGCTTATTTAACATATTATATGACACTATATTATTACAAGGAATGCTTTATGTCTTTGATCTGCTTATTTAACATATTATATGACACTATATTATTACAAGGAATGCTTTATGTCTTTGATTTTTTATTAAGCCATAAAGGCAAAAGTGGAGATGAATTGATGCACCTTCAATTTTATTGATTTTTGCACCACAATTGTAACACCCCATTTCGATGATGAAATTGACATAGTGAGTGTTACCATATTTTTAAATACCTAATACTTTAAACTACAACATTTTCTATTTAAAACCTTATTATTCTAGTAATTATTATTCACTTTATAAAAATTTAGAGAAAGTTTCCTCTATATTTACTTAAAACCTCTTGCAAGAAACTTCAATACACTTCTCATGCAAGCTCCTCAACTCTCCGTCTCCATGTGAAATTCCTTGACAAAATAATTTAGCCATCCTCCAATACATTTCAATATATCTAAACCAGATTTCATACATAACTTTCTTGTATTCATATATAATTCACAATAAAATCTTGTAAGATCCTTCATTTCTTTATGTGTACATGCCATAACTAAACAAACATTTTGTAGTACATCTACCTCCAAGTCTTCCGAGATCCTCTACGTGACTCTTGTCTTGTAGTAGATCCACCACAAATTTCTCTTGATTCTCTTTAAAACCTATGCAAGGAAAGAAAATTCACACACTAAGCCATAGGCTTAGTGGTGTTCAAGCAATTCCATTTCTCATTCAATTCAATTCATTCAACTATAACATGCATAATTTATAATATTTTTCAAATATAATTTTTTATTTTTCTAAGCATAAATAAGCATTTAAAATCAAGTTATGAAATATAAGCATGTATCTATTTTAATAATTCATATCTAATTACATACAGTCAATTACTATTTTCATTTGAAGTTCCTTAATCATTATTCATGCATATATATATTTTTGTAATTGCCCCAAAGTAAAATCCAACGGTATTGTATTGCCTAGATGGATAAGTGAGATTTTAAAATACGGGACCAAATTTTCATAATCAAACAGTCTTTTATTTTTTTTTAATATTTACACATCAAGACTGAGCTCTCAAAGCCATGCAGTTCATAACCCAAATCAAATATCTTATACCAGAATCGAGCTTTCGGAACATATATCATGACGCAGTATTGCTAACTCCCTAATTGGCATGCCAACCTTATCACATTATTCCAATTCATATTTATTTTACTAGGGGCAAATCTAATTAAATTCCATTGAAATTTAATGATAAAAACTCATAATAGTCATTTCAAGCTATTACATATTCGACCAAAGCAAATGTCACTTCTTAATGTCATTTTTTTCTTCCGTTATTGGTTTTAATTTAATTCGTACAACATTCAAGACATATTCATCTCACCAATTAGTCAAAAATAGCATGTATATTAAGTTCAATTTAAACATAATGTATGCCAATTAGGGAAAATGCAAATTTTAAGTCCGCAATCCCGATTAATCACATATACTACTTCATTTAGCATCCAATTAAATATTTTTAACAACATTTTCATAAACCTCCAATTTTATCTCAAGAACCGTAAATTACATAACACACAATTTTTAGGAAAAAATAGAATTACATGGATACATACCAAATTGATGTCAAATTCTTCAAATTAAGCTTCCATCAACTTCAATTTCACCAACAATTCCTTATTCATTCTCTTTCTCTTTCTCTCTTTGCTTCAATTCCTCTTCTTTATCTTCATAATATTGCATAAACATTCAATTTCATGCATTTTATTCATCAATGCATACAACTACACCAAAATTATGTACTAAAAAAATAATTAAAACTCCATTAACTTACCTTATAAATTTTCATGTACTATTCATCAAGAACATCCATATACCTTTTCTTCATCTTTCCCAAACTTTTTGTTGATATGGTGAGTTAGGGGACCCTAAGTTGATGATTTAATGTTTAATAGTTGATTTGGGGGTTAAAAATAAAGAAAGTTGGCTTGAAAATGAAAGAAAATGAAAGAAAAATGGAGAAGAAAGGATAAATTGTTGTTCTCGACACTCCTTGGTGAAGAAGAGAGGGTAGGTGGCCAAGAAAATGACATTTGGTCCCTTAATAGCACCTTTTCATTTTTATTAAAAAAACCAAATTTAACTTTAACTTTTAATCTATTCTTTTCTTCTTCTCAATAAAAATATCCATAAGAAAAAATCAACCTCACATAAAGACCTTAATTAATATTATTATTTTTATTAATATTTTCAAGTTTGACTTTCACCCTTTCTCAGGTCAAACTTAGACCATTGGTCAACTTTTGGTCAAAACGAAATTGTTTTGAGCTCTAATTTGATCGGCTATCCTTGAATAATATTATTCGATGCCAAATAAAATAAAATACAGTCTGGATCCTGAGTGTCACTATTCACCTTAAGAAATACTATCACGATCTAAAAAGTATTATTCATGAAATCGAGATTTTTAGGGTGTCACAATTCTTCCCCTCTAAAATAAAATTTCGTCCTTGAAATTTACTTATGGCAAATAGTCAATGATAAGACTTTCTGATGTTCTAGTTCCCATATAGCTTCCTCGACCTTGTGGTTGCTCCATAGTACTTTGACCAGTGGAGCCGTCTTGTTCCTTAGTTGTTTTGTATCTTTTGCTAGAATCTCCATCGGCCTCTATTTATAAGTTAGATCTGGTTGTATTTCAATATCTTTCAGTTTTATAATGTGTGATGGATCAAATTGATATTTCCTTAACATAGACACATGAAAGACATCATGAATCTTTTCCTTATCTTCTGGCAAGGCTAATTTGTAGGCTACCGGTCCCACATGTTTAATGATCTCAAATGAACCAATGAATTTAGGGCTTAACTTACCCTTTTTAGTAAATCAAAACACTTTCTTTTATAGTGAGGCTTTCAAGAAAACCTTATCAGCCACAACATATTTAATGTCCTTTCTCTTCAAATCTGCATATGATTTTTGGAGATCAGAAGTAGCTTTCAACCTTTCCTTTATAATTTTCAACTTATCCTTGGTTTCCTTTATCAATTTTGGACCCACGATCTTGCTTTCACTAAGTTCTGTCTAACATAAGGGTGTTTTGCACTTTCTACCATAAAGAACCTCATACTGTGCCATCTGTATGCTTGCTTGATAGCTATTATTGTATACAAATTCAATAAATGGGAGATGTACATCCCAACTTCCTTTAAAACGATAACACAACTCCTAAGTATATCTTTTAGTACCTGAATCACTCTTTCTGATTGTCCATCTGTTTGAGGATGAAAAGTTGTACTAAAATTCAGTTTAGTAACCAAGGCCTCATGTAATTTCTTCCAAAATCTTGAGGTGACTCTTGGAACCCGATCTAATATGATGGAAGATGGTACTCCATGCAACTGCACTATCTTACTGATATATAATTCTGCATACTTTAAGAGATAGTGGTCAGTTCTGATAGGTAAGAAGTGAGCTAACTTGGTCAATCTGTCTACAATCACCTATACGACATTATGCTTGTTCCTAGTTTGAGGCAAACTAGACATAAAACCCATCGTGATTCGACCCTATTTCCATTCATGCATTGATATTGGTTGAAACAAACTCGATGGAACTTGATCTTCTGCTTTTACTTGTTGACATATAAGACATTTGGTAATATAATCTCCAATGTCTCTCTTCATACCTGACCACCAATAATGTGTCTTCAAATCTTGGTACATTTTAGTACTTCCTGGGTGCACAACATATGAACTATTATGGGCTTCCTTCATGATTTTCTTTTTCAGCTCATTATCATTAGGGACACAAATTCTATCTTTGTAATACAAGTAGCCATCCTCTTTAATTGCATATTCGCTATCTTTCCCCTCCTGAATTTGTTTAAGGATGGTAACTAGCTTTTCATCTTGTTTATATACTTCCTTGACTTGTTGTAACAAGTTTGATTTGAATCTCAACTCAGCTACAATGGTTCCATCATTGGATACTGATAATCTAACATTCATTGCTCTTAAAGCTGATAACGAATTCCTGCTAAGAGCATCGGCTACTACATTTGTTTTGCCTGGATGATGGTCAATGATGCAATCATAATCTTTAATCAACTCTATCCATCTACTTTTCCTTAACTTTCTATATAGGTAAATATTTAAGACTTTTGTGATCTGTGTAAATATAACATTTCTCTCCATATAAGTAATGCCTCCAAATCTTCAAAGCAAAGACTATGGTTGCTAACTCTAAATCATGGGTCGGGTAATTCCTTTCATGAGCTTAAGTTGCCTTAAATTATAAACAACTACCTTTCCCTCTTGTATGAGTACACATCCAAGCCTGTTAGTAAGGCATCACTGTAGATCACGAAGTCTCTACCAGGTACAAGTTGTGTAAGAACAGGTGCTTAAGTCAATATGGCCTTTAACTTCTCTAATATGTATCACTCCATACAAATTTTGCATTCTTTTGAAGTAACTTAGTCAAAGGTGTTACGATTATAGAGAATCCCTTAACAAATCTTCTATAGTATCCTGCCAAACCGAAGACACTTCTAATCTTTGTAGCATTCTTAAGTTATAGAATGGCTTTTATCTTCTTAAGATCAACTCTAATCTCATTTGCTAATATGACATGACCAAGGAAAGAAACTTCATTAAGCCAAAATTCATATTTACTAAACTTGGCATAAAGTTTTTTATCCTTCAGACTATGCAGAATAATTCTCAAATGCTCTTCTCGATTCTTAGAATAAACCAAGATATCATCAATGAATACTACCACAAATTGATCCAAGTAGAATACGATTCATGAGATCCGTAAAGGCTACTGGAGCATTTGTGAGTCCAAAAGGCATCATTAAAAATTCATAATGCCTATATCTCGTTCTAAAAGTTGTCTTCAGGACATCTGCTTCCTTTACTCTCAACTGGTAATATCCTGATTTCAGATCAATCTTAAAGAAAATAACTGCATCTTTAAGTTGATAAAAAATGTCATCTATTCTAGGCAGTGGATATTTATTCTTCATAGTCACTTTATTCAGTTATCTGTAATCCACATATAGCCTAAGAGACCCATCTTTCTGCTTGACAAATAACACAGGTGCACCCCAAGGAGACATACTAAGGTGTATAAAACCCTTCTTAAGAAGTTCTTGTAGCTGGATTTTCAATATCTTGTGTTCTGTGGGTGTAATCCGATATGGTGCAATAGATACTAGTATTGTACCAGGTATTACATCAATAAAAAATTCAACTTTTCTTTCTGGTGGTAACCCTGACAACTCCTCAGGAAATGCATCCTGGAAATCACATACAGTTGATATATCTTGAATTTTAGGATCATCCTTTCTAGCTTCAAGAACATAAGCTAAGTAAGCTACACACTCCTTTTCAATAAGCCCTTTTACTACTGTCGCTGATATAACATTGGAGAGAAAATTTGACCTTTTACCAATAGCTGTGATCTCATCAATATCAACTGTTCTAAGAGTGATTCTTTTAAGATGGCAATCTACCACTACATAATGTCTAGATAGTCAATCCATACCAAGGATCACTTTAAATTTGAGGAAAGGTAGTTTAATCAAATCACTAGGAAATTCATGACCTTGTATTCTTAACGGACAATTCTTGTAAACCCTATTTACCACCACACTATGACCTAAAGGATTTGTAACTAGAATATCATGTTCAAGAGTGCCAACAAGTAACCCCATTTTTCAGGCAATGGTATACATATATAAGAATGTGTAGATCCTGGGTCTATTAATGCACAAATAGAAATGTCAAAGATAGTAAAAGTACCTGCAATCATATCTGGGGAATCATGGTTATCACAGGTCCGCATAGCATATGCACAAGCTAGAGTATTGGTATTAGGTCCATTAACTGTCTCTGATGTGATCCTATGACCACTAGCACCAGAACTAGCTCTCGTGATTCTACCTCTGCCCCTCGGAGTTGTAAGAACTGGTCTCTCTGCTTGACTAACTGTTTGATATCATCTATCAGGGCAATCTCTCTGAAAATGCTTCATAGATCTATATCGTAGGCTTGCTCCCATCATCTTCAAACACTGTCTGCTATGTTTCTTCCATGCTCACATGAGATAACTACCCTACGCCCAGACCCACTTATTGTACTAATTATAGATGGGGATGGCTATCTTGCCCTAACCATTGATCTCTGACTCTACCCTGATTGGTGATAGGATGCTTGTGTTTATGCTGGGGCCTGAGACCTTGAACCCTTTTGCTTTTTACTGACTGATAAGGATGAACTAGATTGTCCCTAACTCCTCTTCTGTTGTCCCCTATTTCTCCATTTATGTTCATCAATATTAACCTTTTCAATCCTCAAGGCTGCTTTCACCATCTCTCTATAATCCCTAATCTATAGTGCAACAAGAAGTTTCTTGGTATCATGGTGGAGGCCTGCTTCAAATCTCTTACACTTATCCGCCCCTGTAGAAATTAATCTATCTACATACATACTCAATCTATTAAACTATTTCTCATATTTTGATTATGTCCTATACGCCTTTTTCAAATGAAGGAATGCATCCCTCATCTCATCCTTATAAGCTTCCCCTATATATTTATCTACAAATTGGGACAAAAAGTACTCCCAAGTAAGATCCTGTAATGGAGCAAGCCTTTTAATGGACTCCAACCATTAATATGTTGGTCCCTGAAGAAGACCATTTGCACATTCCAATCTCTCTTTTGGTGTGCAATGGAGAAGACAAAAAATTCTCTTTATTTTGATTAGCCAAAACTCAGCATCTGGAGCAATAATTAATGACTTCCCCTGAACATCTTTGCTCCCAACCTCTTGGCTTTCTCTAATGTAAGTTTTTGTAGTGGAAGAGGTGGTTGTGACTGTACATGAAGTGAAACAACCATCTGTTGTTCCATATAGTCTACCATAGTTTGGAAACTCTACCTAGTTAGGAACTGGTTGACCGGTAGGTGGTGGTACGGGCTATGCTGGCTGCCCCGCCATGCCCCTATTTATATCACTAGCAAAGACATGACTTTCCTCCTCTCTCTCAGTGGCTCCCAGAGCGCCTGGTTCCATTCTTCAGTATATAATAGATAGAAAGGGTGGATCTATATTAGAGTCATATCATATTCTCATATAATCCTTCATTTGAAATGTACACAATTCACTTTTCCTTTATCAACTTAATTATAAACCCAAAACCACCTAAACCGAGCTCTGATACCACTAAATGTAACACTCCATACCCGATAATAGAATTGGTATATCAAGTGTTACTATATTCTTCAATACCTAATACTGTAAACTACATCATTTCTATTTAAAACCTTATTATTCTAGCAATTACTATTCACTTTAACACGGTGTTCAAGCAATTCCATTTCTCATTCAATTTGATTCATTCAACTATAACATGCATAATATATATTATTTTTCAAATATATCTTCATTTATTTCTAAACATAAATAGGCATTTAAAATCAAGTTATGAAATACAAGCATGTATCTATTTTAATAATTCATATCTAATTACACAATGATGAATAAGTTGCACAGTTTAATTTACAATCAATTACAATTTTCATTTGAAGTTCCTTAATCATTAGTCATACATACATACATACATATATATATATATATGCCCCAAAATAAAATCCAACGTAATTGTATTGTAGAGCCGAATAAGTGAGATTTTAAA
>JANZLC010000004.1:26207904-26218023 GCA_026413385.1 Erythroxylum gracilipes
TTATTATTATTATTATTATTATTATTATTATTAACTTTATTATTCTTATTCTTATTAAATATGATTATAAAATTTATACGTATTATTAATTTTTAAAATTTTTATTCTTAATTTTATTATTAAATTCATTATTATTATTATTAATTTTTTCTTCTTCTCTTTTATTATTATTAATAATTTTATTATGATTATGATAATAATGATGATGATGATGATGATGATGATGATGATGATTATTATTATTATTATATAAACAATTTTCTTGTTATTGGTTTAATTATCATTATTATACATAATTAATTTTGGTATTATTATCATTATTATACGTAATTAAATTTCTTATTATTATCATTATTATACATGATTAATTTTCTTATTTTTATTATTATTATACAAAATAAATTTTCTTATTATTGTTTTATTATCATTATTATGCATAATTAAATTTGTTATTATTATTAGTTTTATTATCATCATCATCGTCATCATATGTTTCTGCTTTCCCAGCAAGGACATGCCTAAAAGCATGATGACATGGTTCAAAAGGAAGAACCCAAATTCAAAAGAGGAAGCACCCTCAACGTAAATTTTCAGTATTAAGAAACATAAGTTAAAAGTGGGAAAAAGATATGACTTTTCATGGAAGAATCATGTTGGAGAAGAAAGATTACAGATTTCTCAAGTGGGTGGTACAAAAAACAGGATGGAGAGGAAAGAGGAGCAGCTGTCTCAAAAGGGTAAAAGAGATTTGATTAGATTTTAGTGAATCAACAACCGTAAATCTGGAGAAGAAAAGAAGAAGCTTTAGGAGGGAAGGCCGAAGTAAAGACGCCGAAGGATGAAAAAGTCTTCGTAAGAATAAGTTTTCTTCGAATAGAAAAAGATTAGTTAAGAAAAGTATTAGTTATTCCTCAAATTTACATAATGTATATTCCGTATCATTAGTTATTCCTAACTTACTCTTAACCAAATGCAAGATTAATAAATAGGATAGAAATACGCACGTCTATTCCGTCAAAGCAAACAGGCCATAAAGGAACACAACCACCCTACCCTTCTAGATGGAGCAGGTAGTTGGAAAATCTTAACAATCCCATGTTTAAGTTCAAGAAAAGGTCAAATCTATAGGAAACCTAGCTAATAATTAGTTGCCAATTTAACAGGCGAACATGGTGGAAGAAATCATAGACAGCATACAGCTATGAGTCTACAATGAAGAAAGTAACAAGCCCAATGTACCACCACCATCTCCCTGTCTCCGTCAATATTTTCCTCTACCTTTTTCCCAACTCAATCATCTCCTCAACTAACTTATATCTCTAATAACATGAAACTTATCAATTCTGTCACATAACTCATTGTAAATCTACTCCCTAACAAAACTGGAATCATTACCTTAGTTGACAATACACATGTATAAGCAAATGAAATCTGATTTGCACACTAGTCACAGTTCAACAAACTCCCAGCTTGATCTAATGACTAAATTCATTTAGACTTTCTAGCATCACTTAATAACTGATACCGGATAAGACACTCCAAGATAATAACATTCCATCCATCCCTATGAAATTCAAAGGAACGACACCTAAATTACCAGTATCTCTACAAAGACAAATTTTTATCTAGTGACAAGTTAATGGCAAAGCAGTGAGTTATCACTTAAAACTTAGCAAGTATAACGAACACACCAGTGGCTCCATTTCTCCACCCAAATAGACTGATCAAAATTCAGAAGACAATTTACAGCAAAAACGAAAATCTAGAATCAACAGAAGATAGTCAAATGTGAAAGAAGAAAAAGGGACCGACCTCCATTTGCCTTCATCATAAGGAGAGTAATCAATATCCTCTTTTCTAACACAATTAAACATCAACGCTGCAATGGATGCAAAAATTCCGGGAAATTGAAGGCCTTGATAACAAAGGTGAAAGTAAATGCAAATAATAACCATTTGAAGACATTCATCGAAAGAGTCTGAGAACTAATTGTACATTATGCTGAAATTTCAATAATAAGAAGCTCACATAAATGAAGGCTTTAATTGATTGGCATCAAGTGACAAGCTTATTCATTCATGTGTCAGGATATTTTTCAAGGCCATCTGGAGTGAACATTATACCTAATAGTAATCAGAATGTCGTGCTGCTTGATATCCTTGTTTTCGATCTTAAGATTTGCCTATTCATGAAGAGAATGAGCATGTTTAATGGTACGAAAATGGTACTTTTGATCTCACAGTCACAAAATGACATGTAAATACAAGTGTTAGGAAGACATTATTGGCAATCATAACTATTTATGTATAAAGGCAACATGATCCTAGACAGGATAGAGGAATTAAACCCCTAACTTATGGCTGTACCATAACAATATTTTATTTTGGAAATCTTGAACAATTTCATAATAAATTATGAAATAAATATTATATTAAACATATATAGTCCACTCCTGGTCATCAAGGATTCATCTTTATCAGGATAACTTTTATCTAATTTGTGAAAACGCACGTATATATGCCAGATTCTTCAAGTTCTTGACTGCCAGTAAATATGGCAAAAA
Source organism: Erythroxylum gracilipes (assembly GCA_026413385.1). Lineage (NCBI taxonomy): Eukaryota > Viridiplantae > Streptophyta > Magnoliopsida > Malpighiales > Erythroxylaceae > Erythroxylum > Erythroxylum gracilipes. The sequence goes on from JANZLC010000004.1 coordinate 26,210,468, forward strand.
GAGCTGTTTTTGTTTTCCTAATAATGGAAAAGAAAAAGAAATTTCACATTGTGTACACCTTGGCTTACATTCGTACACAAATTGACTCCGAACTTACATATCTAAATAGTTAAGGTGACATGCATACGCATGTTTCCTACAATGTAGGCACTTGTTTCTCCCCTCCATTTCTTGCTCCCTAACACAAGGACTTCCTTCAAAGATCCAAGTTCATCCATTTTCCATTTACCTACACATTTCCGTCACCTTGTCTCTCCTTTCCATTGTTGTTTCAAGTGCTTTTAGCATTTTCCTAGCATCCTTCACCGAGTTTTTGGTCCTTGGTCCATCAATATTTTGTAATTTCTTTTGAAGCTTTTCGTTGGCAAGGATGCCATGGTTAATCCGCATTGGATTTTTCTATGCGGGTTCATCGTAATTAGTTTGCTGCAGCTTCAAATTGAGAGAGGTTCAAGTTTTGGAAATGAGTGGAGTGAAGATAAGCATATGTCGGGTGCCTCAGGTTTTGTTGCTTCTTCTTCTTGTTTTATGTTCATTCCCATACTCAAGCTGTGTGGATGGGGACGATTACAGCAAGACAGGCAATCCAGCAGTGCTTCCCCTTATTACAGACATGATTTATAAGCAGCTTTCAAACCTCAGTCAAGCGTTTCATGATGACATATTGGATAGCCTGGGATTTTGCGTTAAGGATGTGTGAGTAGCTTCTGCATAAGTTTTTCCAACTTGTCCCACCCCTTTACTTTAATACAACGACTTTTTGATATTTTAACAGGAAAGCAGATTGGGACGGTGCCTTCGATTTCAAAGGAAAACAAGATTTCATTACCAATTGTGTCAAGAAAGTTAAAGGTAACGAGTGTTTGTTCCAGTGTTTATAGGTGACTTTCTTGTCGAGAGAAAAACAAAACTTTTTTCACCGTTCTGATTTGCAGGAGACGTTACACAGCGATTGTGCACAGCAGCAGAAATCAAATTCTATATACAAAGTCTGGCCGAAAAGGCAACCACCACTTACTTGAGACCTAACAAAAACTGCAATTTGAGTTCTTGGGCTGCTGGATGTGAGCCAGGATGGGGTTGCAGTGCGAGCCTAAAACAGAAAGTTGATATCAGAACTTCAAATGACATGCCTTTAAGGACTAAAGACTGTCAGCCTTGTTGTGAAGGATTTTTCTGCCCACAAGGCCTCACTTGCATGATACGTAAGTAGTATATCACCAGGACAGACCAAAAAACATATTATGTTCTGTTAAAATTGAAGTTCTAGTGGATGAGGAGGCTTTAAGTTTTCTTTACTATTGAATCAAAGTCTTTTTCGGATCATTGTAGATATGCTTTATATTTCCTATCATGAGGTCATTCAATAGAACAGATTTTCAGAGCACTCAAGTTTTTGACTCATGATAGGAAACATAAAGCAGGTGGATTCTATAGGCCGGTGGAATTTGACAGGAAAATGCACTTTGGTGCATATGTGATTGATGCTAGAAATGATCCAAATGTTGAATCTGATCTCCCTCTTTTTTTTCTTTTTTTTTTTTCAATGAAGCTTGTCCATTAGGTTCATATTGTCCTCTTGCAAAGCTGAATAAAACAACTGGAGTCTGTGAACCGTAAGTTCATATTCTAGTATTTTGAATTCCTGTGCCTTTGATGGTTTATCACTAAACATTAATATTTATCACTAGCGAAAATTTTGCAGATACGCATACCAAATTCCTCCTGGACATCCAGAGCATAGCTGTGGTGGTGCGGATGCATGGGTTGATATTGGGAGAGGCAGTGAACTCTTCTGTTCTCCAGGATCATACTGTCCCACTATCACATCTAATATCTCTTGCACTAAAGGGTATTATTTTTATCCCATATCTCACTGCAGTTGCCTAATCAGTTGCAGCTAGTTATTGGCAGATAGTAATGTGGTGGAATCTGAACTTGCCTCAACCACTTTTCTTGGTCACCTTTGCATTTGATTGTATGATTTTAGTGCATTGATTTGTTCCTGGGCATATATTTCTACTAACTTTACGATTTTATGGATACAGACACTATTGTCAGATGGGTTCTACTTATCAGAAATGTAAGTTTTCTCTGACAATGCCATGTTTTCTTTGTTTTCTTCTCTTCAATTCTCTGACTATGGCATGACTCACGTTAAAGAGTTCTAAGCCCTAGCAGTTCACCATACACACAAAATTCTATATTCTATCTTTTAATAAAAGTATCTTAATCTGGAAAAAAGACGAATATGCCATCATGCAGGATTGTTACAAGGATCAGGGATACTAAAAACACAAGATAGCTTCGTTACATGCTTAACATATGATGCCATTAAGTCAACCATAATGGAAAACCAAAATCAAATGAGTGCTCAATTGGTTAAGATCTGCTTTCCTTCACTTCTAACCTGGAAGATTCATTTGCCATCTTGCATCAGATAACTTTCAGGCGATCAATCCTCACTAGGAAGATTCATTCGCCAAGAAAAATGTCGATTTTCTTAGTTTTATTGAAAATTCGGATGATCTATTAGTACTTTGACCAGTGACTGCTAGATCATTTATAATTGAAATAAAATGATTACATGCAACATATCCTGTATCAGTGGCTGAGTGGAATTGCTTTTGGATACTTGATTCAGCTTTTTAACATATTACAATAGGCTCTATCCTTGGGGAAGAGGTTTGTTTGTCATATGCTCTTTTCTCGTATGGATATGTGACCATAGTGAGGTTTTGCAGCGTGCTTCAAGTTATCTACCTGCAATCCAAACACAGCAAATCAAAATCTTCACGCTTATGGAGTCATGCTTATTGTAAGTAATCAATTTCTAGTGTTGGAACAGAAAATTCAATGGAACACCAAGAAGTTCTGCAATAGTGGCTTTCAATCTCATAATTCTTCATCAGTTTTAACTTCTGGCTGATCCTTTCTGATTTTGAAGGGCACTTTTTTGGGTTTCTGGACCTAAAAATTAGAAAAATTTGTCGTCTTTCTGTGTTTTGTTAACTGCAGTGCAATTTCACATTGGTCTATTACACAGGTTGCATTGGCATTGCTGCTGCTTATTATTGTGAATTGCTCCGACCAAGCTCTCTCCACGCGAGAAAAAAAAGCAGCAAAGTCGAGAGAGGCTGCAGCGAGGCACGCAAGAGAGACTGCACAGGCACGTGAAAGGTGGAAAACTGCAAAAGATGTAGCCAAGAAGCGTGGATTTGGGTTGCAGCAACAGTTGTCCAGAACATTTTCTCGGGCGAAATCGACAGCAAGGAGAGAGGATCAGTTGCCACCTGTGGCTCCAGGTCCCTCAAGTGCATCAACCACAGGAGCAAAAGGCAAAAAAGAGCCAAGCAACCTTACAAAAATGATGCATGCTATTGAAGATGATCCAAATAGTCAAGAAGGTTTTAACTTTGAGATTGGGGATAAACACGCCAAGAAGCAAATGCCCAAGGGAAAGCAGCTGCATAGCCACAGCCAAATTTTTAAGTATGCATATGGTCAACTTGAGAAGGAGAAAGCAATGCAGGAGAAACAAGCGAACTTGACCTTCTCAGGAGTAATTTCGATGGCAACGGATGGTGAAGTTCGGACTAGGCCTGTGATTGAGGTGGCCTTTAAAGACCTAACATTGACTTTAAAAGGAAAGAAGAAGCATTTGCTGAGGTGTGTGAGCGGGAAAATAATGCCAGGTCGAGTATCTGCTGTCATGGGTCCATCAGGAGCTGGCAAGACAACCTTTCTTAGTGCTTTGGCAGGAAAAGCAACCGGATGCACCGTTTCAGGTTCAATTCTGATAAATGGAAAAAATGAATCGATACATTCTTATAAAAGAATTATTGGTTTTGTGCCGCAAGATGATATTGTGCATGGAAATTTGACTGTGGAAGAGAATCTCCGGTTCAGTGCAAGGTGCAGGTAAGCAATTGCGTCCCTCCCAGTTTCAACCATTTTCCTCAGTTTCTGAGCTTTATTTTCAATTTTACAGCTTTTAGTCTATTTTGATTCTTTTGTTGGTTTTGTTGATACTTTAAGATTGTCAGATGACATGCCTAAGGCAGACAAGGTTCTTGTTATTGAAAGAGTCATAGATTGCCTAGGACTACAGGCAGTGAGGAATTCACTGGTCGGGACAGTGGAGAAGCGAGGAATCTCTGGAGGGCAGAGAAAGCGTGTGAATGTTGGGCTTGAAATGGTGATGGAACCTTCTCTACTGATTTTGGATGAGCCTACAACTGGTTTAGACAGTGCGTCATCGCAGTTACTCTTGAAAGCACTTCGGCGTGAAGCTCTTGAGGGAGTGAACATCTGCATGGTGCTCCACCAGCCAAGGTAGTAACCGCCTTATCTTTCTGTCTGACTTTTAACATGGAAAAAGAAACATCAAAAGGTACATATGACGTTTAATCCACTCCTTCTGATCCAGCCATGCCCTGTTCAAGATGTTTGATGATTTAATACTTCTGGCCAAAGGTGGGCTTACAGCGTATCATGGATCAACAAAAAAGATAGAAGAGTACTTTAGCAGCATTGGAATCACAATACCAGATCGTGTAGTACCTCCAGACCACTTAATTGACATTTTGGAGGGTATAATCAAACCAGAAAATGTGACACGTGAACAGCTTCCTATCAGATGGATGCTATATAATCAATATCCAGTGCCCGCAGATTTGCTGCATTTGGTTGATGGACTGCCTGTAACCTCAGGAGACGCAAATCCAGGTGATCCATTGAAGTCAAGTTCTGGGGCACCTTCTCAGTCTTTTGCTGGGGAGTTCTGGGAGGATATCAAGTTTAATGTTGGGCTGCAGCGAGCTCATATAGAGCACAACTTTGTCAGGTCTAAGGATTTATCCAACCGAAGAACTCCTAGCATAAGCCGTCAGTACAGATACTTCCTAGGGAGGTATGCTGTTCATCTTCCTTTCCTATGTTAGAACATATAGTTCTATTCTTTGATGCAATCCCAGATTACTGAACACTTGTTTTGTTCCTCTATAATTCCAGATTTTGTATGTCTTGGTCGTTTTCTTATTTTTCTGGTTTAGCAATCACAGCATAGGAAACAAAGTATTTATTGTTTTTCCTCATCTTTCTCATTGAATGGAGGTGGTTGCAAATCGAAGTTGGGTAATTTCAGCTGGAAGAACTCTCTTAATTGGTCTTACGAGTTACTTCTTTTCAGGGTTGGCAAACAAAGACTAAGAGAAGCTAGACTACAAGCAGCTGATTATGTGATTCTATTGCTCGCTGGAGCCTGTTTAGGAACTCTGGCCAAAGTGGATGATGCCACGTTTGGATCCACAGGCTATACCTACACCGTCATTGCTATTTGTAAGTTGACCAAAAGCAAAACCAGAAAACAGTCTATATATCATATATCAGGATTGAAATGCTGAAACAGTATCTTATTTACATAGTGTCAATTGTACATTGAATTTGGTTTTGTGATTCACACCATATTCCTTTCTTGATGCAGCATTACTATGCATGATTGCGGCGTTGAGATCATTCTCTCTGGATAAGCTACACTACTGGAGAGAAAGCGCATCAGGAATCAGCAGTCTAGCTTATTTTCTGTCGAAAGATACACTTGACCATTTCAATACTCTAATCAAGCCCTTGGTTTATTTGTCTATGTTTTATTTCTTCAATAATCCTAGATCAACCTTTCAAGATAATTATGTCGTTTTGCTTTGCCTTGTCTACTGTGTGACCGGCATAGCTTACGTATTTGCCATCTACCTTGCACCCAGTCCTGCCCAACTGGTAAGCTGAATCAATAGCTCATACCAAGTCCAAAACAGATATAATTGCTAATTATTTTCATCCACGTTCTGCACTTGTGCAGTGGTCTGTACTTCTTCCTGTTGTCATGACTCTGGTTGCAAGTCAGGCACAAGACAACATGCTAGCTAAGCACCTGGGATATTTCTGCTTCCCAAGATGGGCTATGGAAGCTTTTGTTGTTGCCAATGCTGAAAGGTTTTGTTTGTATTATTAATCATTACGTTCTTTCCCCAATCATCTGTCCTTGCCTGAATAAACCATGTGACAGAGAACTGGTACCTCTTTATGTTTTGCAGGTATTCTGGAGTCTGGTTGATTACTCGTTGTCATTCTTTAAAGGAAAGCAGCTATGACATTGGTCGTTGGTCCCTTTGCCTGGAACTTCTTGTTCTGACTGGCATACTTAGCCGTTTTGTAGCTTACTTCTTGCTAGTGACCTTCCAAAAGAAGTGAGTTTGGGACCTTACTGCTCTTCTTTTTCTGTTGAAACTTGGTGTACAGAACCAGAGAGGAAAATCCCAGATATGATACCATTGTATTATAGCAACTCAAACCCATTATGGGAACATACCAATTCCTGAAGAGGTGACGGAGGAAATGTCTAACCAAGCGCTTCAGTTTTTGTATAGATCAGATGTAATGACGACTTAGGTTTTTGTCATCAATGTAAATCTTGCCCAAGTGGTATTTCCAACTCTTTGAGCCTAGTGTAAAGCTTATACATTCAAACTCTTATGATGGAACAAATGGAAACCATTCATTTTTCTCTTTCCATTTCACTTTTTGTAATTTATTTAGTTTTTCAAAATTTTGCTATAATTTAATAATAACTGAATAGGATTTTGTAATTTCATCAAATTTACTATTGGAAATAGTGACATCTTTAATTAAAACTTATTACAAATTATTTTTTTTAGTTGATAAAGTAATTAATTGTATTTTAATCTCTTATATGATATTTATTGATAAATTTTTATATTTTATTGAAAATAAATAATTTAAGAATGAATTTGTAAACTTCATTTGTAATTTAATATTTATTTGTTAAAATAAAATTTAATTTTTATTATCTAGACTTAAAGAATTTATAAACTTGTTATTTAATAAAAAATTATTATAAGTATTGAGATTTATTTACTTTAAAAGTATTTTCAAGTCAATTTTTATTAGTAGTCAATATTGAATAATTAAATAATAAGTAATTAATTAATAATAATAAAATAAGACTATATCAAGAATACAAAATAGGGCACTAATAATATTCCTTTATAATTGTTATAAATTAAAAAATCATTTTTAAAAACTTAAAAATGAAACCCAAAGTCTTGAAGATTTTTAAGAAACTAGTACGAGAGCAAGCAACCAGTAATTTACTCTTCGATGATCAAAATGTCACGGGTTCAATTATAAAAATATCTTTTTTTATAAACAACAACAACAATAATATTAAGTAAAATTCTCACTAAAGTGTAGGTTTTAAAGAGGTATAATAATATACAGTCTTAAACCTAATTAATAGAGAGATTATTTTTAAAAATATCTTTTTTGTCTCTTTTTTTGGTTAAACTATCCGGCATCACATGGGTAATCAACTAGTCCAGATCAAAGTTATGAATACCGTACCGGGTTTAGTACTTGATTGAGCTCTAGAACGGAACTGTACCGGTACCGGGTACCGTTTCGGGAAATTTTTTAAATTTATAAAATAGTCCCTAAAATTTTTAAAAATTGCAAAATAGTCCATATTGATATATTATACA
>JANZLC010000004.1:26218123-26256266 GCA_026413385.1 Erythroxylum gracilipes
ATTTTGTTTGTCAGATTCCTATTTTATCTTAATCTTATTTTATGACATACAATTTGTTAATTTTGTACTTGTGTTTGTCTTTCAATTTTGTAGTTAAAATTTATTATTTGCTTTGTAACAACCTGTGCAACGCACTGGGGGTTTAAAACTAGTTTAACTCTAAATAACTGGGAAGCTGTTTCTTAATTGTAATTTTTGTTAATTTATCTCAAAGCTCCTGAATACCTAGTGGTCGCCATATGTTAAATATGGTCATAAACGCCCATCATAATCTTAGCTACAGTAAGCAATAATAGTAGCGTTAGGAATCTGTATGACGTGGACAAAGCGGAAGCCAACAACTCACCACTGAAAATTCCGTTAACGTTATCCAGCTGTTCGAAACCCGCAGCAGCGGACGTGAAACGCTCATTACAACATAAAACCCGTTTCGATTCCGTCGCAAAAATAAAATAAATGGGGCCCACTGTCTCTCTCTTCACTCACTCATGCTCACTCTCCTTCATTAGTCATTACTCTCTCAAGAGCACACCCATCAATTTCCTGCTCTCTCTCCTCTATTTTGGCGGTTCGGACATTCGCTCGATTCTTCTCTTACATGCACCACTGTCTGCTCTGGTCCGATCCTTCTCTTTACTTGCTTACCTAGATCTTTTTCACTTAAGATTTTTTTTTTCATCTTAGGACTGTTCTCTTTTCTTGCTGGAGATTCTGTGATCAGAGTCTGTAAGCTCGTTGATGGATGAGGTTTGCTTTCTTTCTTCTTTCGGCATTTTAGTGTTTGCTTCCCGAGAAAACAACGGAATATTGCTATCTTTTTCTTTGTTCTTTTTTGGGTTTTGGCAAATTTTCATTTTTTTCTTTATTTTCGATTACTTTGCTTCTTTTTAATTAAATGTGAAGACTTATCAAATTGAGATGTTGTGATTATCATCTGGTGGACCCCTCTTTACAGAAAATTTATACATACTCCATTATCTTGTTTATTTTCACCTCTTTCTAATTGTAACTAATTGCTGCATCTTTGTTTATGAGATGTTCTATTTCCTTGCTGTACTCTTTTGGTTTGTGGGGTTTGGTTACTTCATTTTCTACTGTTTAGGGATAATAGATTAAGAAAGTGAGTTTGGATTAAGTGTAACGTGCATTGATGCTAGGTAAATGGCTTTTCTAAGTTGTGAGTGATTTGATGTTTTGTCCTAATAGAGATACTGAAATCCGCAATTATGATGATAAGAGACGCTTTTTAATGAAAGAATGGTGAGAATGCATTCAGGTTATGAATGTACATATGTGTGTATTAATAATATATTACAAAGTTGGTGGGAATGGTCCACCTATATCCTGCAAGAACAAGTTTTTGTTACCTTTGGTCATCTTGCATGTTGGAATGGTAACTGGGAACTGTTGGTTGAATAATATATGGTAAAAATGTTTTTCTTAGCTGTTTGAGCAAATTATTTAGATGGTCTCGTGGCATTTAATTTCTGATGGAGGCTAAGGTAGGGGCTACATTCCTAAAAAATAGAAAAGAAACAAGATTTAGTCAGTAGGCAAGAGGGGAAATAAGTCCCTTACGTTTGCTGTGAAATGCAATACAAGAATGCTGCTTGGATTACAAAAATGCCACTTTTACAGCCTCCCTTGCACATAATCTTTATAATGCAAGAATTCTGCAGGCATTATTGGTGAATGATATGGAATTTGTGTGCTAATTTTGTGTCTGGTTATGTTGTTAAGTCGCTTTTCTGGTCAAAGAAAACATTTTTTTACTTTGGATGTTCATTTCTTCTCTGTAACTGAATGATAGGGTTGGAGGTGCTTGGATTTGTGATCTCAATCTTGGGGGCATTGGATGAAATGGATCATGAAGAACATCTGCATAAGAAGTTTGCCAGTATGAATTGCCAAAGGGTAAATAATCCTAGTTTTTATATATATATTTCCTATTTTCTGGTCTTATCATGTCTTGATTTGAATGATGTCCTTCGCATTCTGTTAGGTTAGGATCTATTTGATTGTTCTGTAATTTATTGTTGAAGCAGCTGCTTGTAGTCTGGAATCTTTTAATCTTTTCCAATATTCTATTGTCTTTTTTCTGATCTTTTCCTTATATATCATCTATTAATCAGTTTCCTTATTGTTAACTAGGAGGCCTAAACAACTGAAATTTTTTTAATAACATCATCTGATATGTCCTATTTTCATTCTTTTTCTTCATTTCTCATGTCTCTTCTCTCTTCCTAGTCATCTATATCACACTGTGTTGTTTTCTTCAGCGTATCTAATTCCATGATCACAGCCAGTAGTGACTTTTGTGATTTAGAGATTCTCATTCATCATGGGAATGTGATGTGGTTGAGATTATGCTCCCAGCCAGGGCATGCGGAATGTATAGTGTAAACATTAAATATCTACTTTTCCTCTTTCCATCCTTCTGATGATCCTTTTTTGGTTCCGGTACTTATTAAGTGTTCCAATATTTGACACTATTTTGGACAGTGGTGCTATATGAGAAGTTGATCTTAATATTACAGTGTGTGTGATGCATTGTTTGGTAGTTTTTAAGCACGTTTAAGCTTAAGTTTTGTTATTGCTTTGTGAAGTGAAAGCTATTGCTGTATTTAGTTTTTTAAGGATTTCATTCTACATAAGTTTGTATGAGATCAACGATTTGAAAACAAACTCAAGTTCTTGGTTGTGATTTTTTTTCTTAGGAAAAGGTGGAGGAATCTTCTATATCTGCATCAGAAGAAGCAACTGAGGTTCAGCACCTGCTTGCAGAACCTAAAACTGAAAGTGTCTCAGTGGATGGTGTATTATGTTTGGGCAAGGAAAATTCCTGGAAATTTTCAGGAATTGAGGATTTTTCTCTTACATTTGGGTATGGCCCAAAAAGAAATTGTGGTAAGTCTCTGAACATCTATTCTTATGTCTCCTAGTATCCTTCATGATCTAATAATAAATTGTTAAAGAAACGAAACAACTTACTGATGTTTTATGAGATTGTATCTACATCTTTGAACAATTTCCATGTAAAATTGAGCAATAGGCGGGTTGTCAGTAAAGAGTAAATGGCATCAATTCAGTCTTTGCATGTGCGTGCTCTACTTTAGAAGATATATTTAAAAGAATAACTTGTGTCTAGACTGGCTTAGACAAAACAATTGTAACATATTTAACTAAAAAAAATAACATTTGTATTTAACCAGACATTATCTGGGAATGCTTGACTTTGTAAAAAGTTTACGTGAAAGAATGCAATATGGGTAGGAAACTGCTAATTTTTCCAAAAATTTTTCTCACCTAGTTGATATTTTCTGGGTATTTCTTCTATGTGATAATGAGATACTTGTCTTTCTTTTCATAAGGTGGCTTGGATTCCAATTATGCTCAAGGACCAGATGAAATGGAGCTTGGAGTATGTAGTTTTTGTTGCAACTCTCACGTATTTAACTTCTCAGTATCTTAACTTCTTTTAGCCCTTAGTTTATTTTTCTAATTTTGGGTCAAGTTAATTGCATTTTTTCCCCATTCTGTCCTTACAACTTACCTGTTTGTGTTATCTTTAAGTTGCGTTTCTCTCTGTTTGGCAATTATGTGGAGCGATTATTTTTTATTCAGCTGATGAAGTTATGATTTAGTAGGTTCTTGATGGATTGCTAGATGATGTTGATGAAGTAGATGATCTCCATGCTACAGATGACATCTCTGGGGCGTGTGAAGATTTTCTTTTGGGTAAACTTGTTACTGTATGTTGTAGTCAGACTGTTTCGTTCTGGTTTTAGGTGCCCTCGTGTGGTCTAACCTTTCCTTTTTGTGTTTTGGGCACAGATATTGAATTAGCTGAGAAGGTATCTTACCTGGATTGCACTCCGTTTGGACAACCCAATTTGGTAAATTCAAGTTCAGAAAGTCAATCTCCAGGATTTAGTGGAAGCAGTAATGGTGTTCCTGGACTTACAGAATCGTCTACAGCAACTATACCTGAAGCTGAGTGTAGAAATGCTTCACTTGATAAGGAAGATACTTATAAGTTGCATGACTCATCTGGGATCAGATGCAAGCATGAATCACCTGAGCATAGTGGATTGCACAATTCACAAGATCTAGAGAACCTTGATGACTTGAAACCTTTAGTATGTGGCACGTCATCTGATGAGAATGAAAAGGAAGTCATTCAAGCTATTCAAGGTGGTACACTTCTCCGACAAAAAAGAATGAGAAAACCTACTAAAAGGTACATTGAAGAATATTTTAGTTCAAATTCAAAGGATGCAATGGAAATGCCAAAATGTCCTTTAGGCATTTCAAAGGATAAGCGTCAGAAGATCAGATCTAGTGTCGAACCACGTCATGTGGAAGGTTTATCTTGTTCTCCCAAGGAGTTGTCTCCAAGTGAGGCTAGAATTGAGGGAACCTCTGAAGATGATGAAAAGCTCTCAGATCTTGTGTCAAAATGTAAAAGAAGTTCATCTGCAATTGAAAGACGAAGAGGCTCCCTGGTTATTTCAAGTGATCAACATTTGAAGGTCAAGTCAAGAATTGATTTTCATCATGTGAGAGCTTCGAGGTCTGCTCATAGTGAGGAATCTCTTATCACTGATATCCAGACGCCACCTGGTTCTCGCCCACGGAGGAGACGACCAAAGAAATATGATACTTTGGTATGGAAATTGGTAGTGAACACATCAATATATTCTGTTGTTTCACCTTCCAAATGGAAGATTGAATCTTATTCTCTTTTTGGCATTTCACATGGACAAAACCTTTTTTGCAAGTGTCCTGCACATACAACAATTTGAACCCTAATCCTTGTGTTTCTATTTTTAAGTCATATGATCTTTTTAGTTTATCATTTGAATGCATGTCTGTTGTTTTCTCATTATGGCCTTTCTGTCTGGACTCGGGAAGATATTATTTTTAGTGAATAAGTGTCAGCAAACTGAATGAAAATAATTGTGGTGTTAACATTCCTGATTTTTACTGCAGAACTTGGTTGTGGCTATAAAATCATCTTTCCTGTTTCTTGTGTCAGGACCATTTTGTAAATGATGTTGTAGTTTCAAGGCAGTTACTCTTAAACAAGATTTCAAATATTCATTTTGAGCTGTGTTTTCATTCCTGGAAATAGGCCCTGTCATCAGGTGATGAGCTTACTGCATCTGAGTCTGAAGATGACCTTATAAAGAGAAGATCTAAAAAGGGTGACGATCGAAGGAAGCATCAAAGAATGTGGACCCTTTCTGAGGTGACAAATTTGATTGATGGTATTGCTCAGTGTGGAACTGGAAGATGGACAGACATAAAGAACCTTCTGTTTTCATCATCTGCTTACCGGACACCTGTGGATCTGAGGGTACTTCATAGTATTTAGTGCAATCTCCTGGATTGTTTTTTCAGTTTTCAAATGTGTTAATTTTCAACTATGCAGGATAAATGGCGAAATCTTCTAAAAGCAAGCTGTGCGCAGAATCAGAAACAAAAACAAAACAAGAAAGAGGTTAGGTTTCTTATAGTTACTGTGTCCCATGTGATCTTGGCAGAGTATCCATTGCTCGTGATGTTAATAGAAATTTCTGTTGTTTGTAGAACAATATATAGCTGCCACTCTGAGTTATAAAGTAGTAGTAGACTTGGTTGATGTTAATGCAGAATGTTAATTATTTCGAAACTTATCACCAGTTCTAAATGTTGGGCCTACTAATGATTACAGTAATTTGAGTATAGCAGTTGGCATTCTTAAATCGTAATTAGTGTATTACATGTGAGGGGTAAGAGCCTTGTTTTCTTTTGAATGCTTAGACTTTGGCCATATATTCTGAATAATTTGCGGAGCTGCTGCTGGAGCATGGAGGAACAACTTGCAGCTTTGTTTTCTCTTTCCACTATGAATGAAGTGCCTTTATGTGAATTTCACATTTCTTAAGTTATGGAACCGAAATAGATGAAACACTGCTGAACTTGTATATTTTACCTATGTATTGTGTTACCAAAGTGTGGAAATGAAGTCGTAATAAGTTAAAATCTTGATGATTTTTGGGACAAATTTGCAGTCAGGTTTTGCATCACCGGAACTAGGAGCAAGTGTGTGTACTTTCTTTTCTGACTGTGCCTGTGAAACCTCTCCTTGACATAAATGACGATTCGGTTTCTTGCATAAGATTTAATTTATATGTTGTTATGTGCATATTGCCGAGTTATGTATAATGACGGCATGGTACATATGGTGAAGGACCCTTGGTAGTCAAAGTTTCATTGATCTTATTAACACGTGTAAATGCATTTTGGTGTTGTCTGAAAATTTTCTAGCTATAGTATATATCTCAGTATGCATCAAAAAGACATTATTGGTATGGGAAATGCAGGTGGAGCAAAAATTGAAGCATGGCATGTGTCCTTTACCGAAGTCTGTCATACAGCGAATTCGTGAATTGGCGTCTATTCATCCGTATCCAAGATTTACTCCTGGTGGTAGATACGTACGCAGGAAGAATTGAACATGAATAAACCATTTACCGGGTGGCAATGAATTATGTTATAGTACTAAAAAAACTGTAAAAAGGGTGAACAAAAAGCTGTCTGGTAATCTTTTTACCTCCTGTACACCTAAACATCATGTTCTTAGATCTTCGAAGTTACTTGGTCACAGAATGTGGTGAATGTTGTGCAATCTGATATTGGGTCCAAATTTTCAATTGTAAGAGCTAGGGATATAGCTGACTGATGCATTTTATTTTATAGCATCTCGTTAAATTGGCCTTAAAAGCATTGTTGTGTGAAGTAGCAATTACAGGAAACTTATTATTGTAATGGTGAGTCAAGCATTGTGGTTGGCCAGAATTGCTGGCTATAGCTTGAATGGTTGACAAAAGTCCTCTTAAACTAAGCAATTTACAGTCTCAACATCTAGTGGTACTTGATGCATTTAATAGCACTAGAATAGACAGCTTAGTTTCAAAGAAGAGGGTAAATGTGATGTTGGCCCACACTAGTGACCAAAGTGGATTCTTACATCATGTTTTACCAGTTGACGGGTCTTTTCGGTAGGATTTTAGGATGTGTGGGGTGTTGGGGCCTGAATTCAGGAGCAATGCCAAACCTCTTGTTTGATTATGATATTTTGGTCTAACTTAAGTTATCAAAACTGGGCCTGAGATAATTTTTCTTAGTATTTAACCTCTAAATATTAAATTAACAAAAAAAAAGGAAGTGCAATATTTTTTGAGATACAGTGTGAACAAATAACCTCATTCCTCGAACAAGTGAGTGCTTATAATGATTTGATTGTGCATGAGATGACATAATGTGAAGAGTGTTCAAATGAAGTGTGTTTCATGTCTATCAGTGTGCATGACAGAAGAAAAAGTGTGTTTCATGTCTATCAGTGTGCATGACAGAAGAAAACGAAAAGCTGAAGACTTTCTCCATGGACACATTTATACTTGGAGCTCTATCCTAAAGGCACAGGATGGCCGATCCCGATTTCCAGTGCCACCCTATGCTTTCTCTATCCCATCTATCCATTAACATTTAATGGATAGATGGGATGTTAATAGATAGATGAGGTGGAGAGAGCACAGGGTGGTATTGAAAATTAGGACCGGTGATTTGATCCTTTACCAATTGCCAATACTAATCTCTTCCCAAGTAAGACGGGAACTACTGCTTGTACATATTTAAACTAAACCAGACAATGCTGATAGAAAACAGAAAAGTAAGAAAACAAATACATTTGTCAACTGTGAACCATGAGAGCAAAATTGTGTCATTGCTTCCCAAGAAGAGGCATGGGAGGGAGTAGGAGGAAGTTATGGAGGGTGGGGTCATATTATTACTTAACTAGTTTTGTGAATCACTACTTGCCAGCTAATTACAACTGAGAACTGCACGTGCAACTGCTGCTATAGATTGATAGAGGAGGGGAGTCCAATCATCTTCTTGTGGCTGTTTTGGTTTCTTCCCAGTTCTAACTGCCCTATCAAACCACTGTCTATATCATCACACTATCCATTTTAGTATGTTATTATGTTAAGAGGCATGGTCCAATGTGACTTGCAGTTCTAACCCTTTGTTTGAGGGTTGGAGTAAGAATTAAAACTTATATATAAGATGAAACATATGGTAATTTACTGGAACTTGTCTTGTTTGTTAGTACAATTGTTTATTCTTACATTAAAATTCATAAAACACAAATTTTTAAAGGGATGTTATCTCTTAATCTTGTGAAGTTAGAAGAAAAGAACCGACATTTTAAATGTGTACTGTAGAAAACAAAATAACGATAATAATATTCAGTGTAAATTCAGCTGATACGCAGAGTCTAGAGAGATCTAATAATACATAACTTTATCCTGATAGAGATGTTTCAATCCTAACTAAGATTGAGTTTTCAATCCTTTGACTTCTACTAATCCTGACTAAGTCCTAACCTCTAATAAATATCTCACCCACCAATGAGGTATGAGTTTACCAAATCATGTCCTTCTCTTCCTTTCTATAAATCCTACCACCTTCCTAATTGTTTTCTATGAGTTGGAGCATTATGTTTTTGTTAGGGCGTTCTAATCTTGTGCCACTTAATCTTATCCACATATTTGTGTGAACTCTATATAAATATGTAGATAAGATTTAATAAAATAAGATAAGAATTGGTTCATCAAAACAGATTATATGATCTCATTTTCTAATACTATTTTCTATTCCAAGCAACAACTTTTTCGTGTAATTTTTGAATGTTGCATGTGTACTAACTAATAGGGCACAGGGTGGTTGTTCCCATTTCTGTATGCCACTATGTGCTAGATGGATAGATAGAGAGAGCACAAGGTGGCACACGAAAACAGACACAGACACAGGTAAATTGATCCCTAACTAATATACGAAAATTTCACATCGTTTACAGCATCTAAAGTAGTCTGCGCTAGAAAGTTTCTTCTTTACTTCAAAATCATGAAGCGGGCGCTAGTCCATATCACATTGTCATTGATGTGTGTCATTTCATGCGCCTGTGACTAGTGGCCGAGGCATAAATAACGGTAGACTTCTCAATCCTGAAAATGCCAATTTGTGATAGATGAGGACGATCCCTGAATAGTGAATGCCCTTTTGAGTCAAAGTTTACAGCTTAAGAGTTCTGAGTTCCCAATTAAATTTCACTGTCTTGGTGGCTTTTGCATCAAATTCAAGTCACTGGCCAAAGCCAGATGGAACTGAGTGTTCACAGCTAAGAAACTGCAGGTGAACATGACATAGTTCTCAACACGTTTTAGCAAAACCATTGAAAATGGACTGGTCCAATATGTTTAAGACTGTCCACTTCTAGTGAACAGAAATGCAAGAAGTAACTAAGATATGATGTGTACCATTGAGGGTCTCTAGTTTCCCATGTACCCCACCTGGTGGTACAGCAAACCGTGTCTTCAGGGGATGAACCAACGTGCTGCCTTTACAAAGATCACCGCACCTAATGATCCCACCATCGAAAAGGAGAATAGTACGAGTCACTGTTTTGATCAATTCCCACAAGAACTAGCTACCATATTGCTTCTTCCACTTAGTTGAGCATTTGACCATGTTAAGGAAATTTAACAAATTTCTAAGAAATAGTTAGTTGAAACAGATACATTGTTCAGTTTGTTTTCTTAGCTAGGAATAGAAGGAACATAAAGCGTACGATTTGATTGGTGTGCAAATTTAGTCGAAGTCGTATATGATATATACACATTTTGGAATGCTGTCGGGGCTATGCACATTAAGATTCTGTTTAAGATTCAAAGCGTGGATTTCCATACCGTTTCTCGTCTTTGGCTCTGCAACAGAAGATCAAAAAGATATTCTTTTCCATTCAATTTGCAGTACATCGTCCATAGCCCATCTCCTGCATTCATGGTCAGATTGCAGAGATGCGCTTCACTTCAGCACGTATCCATCTGTAGGACAAAGGTCATATATAACTCCGTAAAGAACACCAGAGTACGGACAACATACAATCTTTGATTCCACAAATCGAGAGATTTAAGGTATGTTTAGAGAAAAATAACGTTGACCCTTTTAAGATAAGCAGCAGAAAAAGGCAAGTGCCCTTCCTATCAGCAAAGATACTGGCAAAATGCTCATGCCAGTGCCAGTGGTCAATTGCCTACGTTGCAAGAATGTGATCTAGTCAGCTGATTAGTTGGATGATTATGAAATTCATTACAGCAAAATCATGCTCAAGGAAATCCCATTTCCTTACACAGAACCCGTAAGGATGAACAAACAATTGCAGTTAAATGTTTTGGGTAGAAGACTGACATTTTACGTGACTGAACTCTCTCTCTCTCTGTACACGAATTACTATATTTTACCATATCCATTAGTGCACACAACAAATAAGTGGGATCGATCGCACTTTGCCCGAGAAGCTTATCCCATGCCTCCTTTCATATCTTATCTTTTCCACTCTCAACTTGTGGGGTCTTAACTTCGAGAACTTCGAAAGATCGCCGATCAAGCACCATATCCCCACTTAAAGAGCTGCGAGAAAGAGAGGGAGACACAAATAAGTACGTCTCTTTGTATGGATACTACTAGTATAGAATCATATCTATATAGATAGATAATGACATGCATGTTCGTACACATTCCAATCAAGGCGCAATGCTTCCAAGTGTAAACTAAGGTGCAGCACTAGAGTTAAGGAACCATCGTATAAACCACATTTTTATACAACACCAAGTACATAAACACTTCAAGACATTTAATCATAGCTCAAGCTCGCCACCTAGCTGCCTGTCATGTCAACGATTTAATGCTTCCAAAAGAGCGGCATTTTGCCATTTCAACACTTATATAAACCATTCTTTCACCACCGTACCACCCCGCAGCATAACTTTTCCTTTCTTCGACAACTGAGGCAACTTAACTCTTCTCTGTCTCTTTCTCTATCTTCTTCTTTACTGTCCCATGATGAGCATGAAGAGTAAGTTCCAAAGAGCATGCCTTAAAAACTGGAGAGCTATGGGGAGTAGTGTCATGCCTTGTGGAGGCAGTGAGTACTGTAACCAGTGGGGCTTGAGGACTTCGTCCAATGAAGAGAAGTCAATCCCTAAGGATGTGCCAAAGGGTCATTTAGTAGTGTATGTGGGAGAAAACCACAAGAGGTTCGTAATTAAAATCACGTTACTAAAGCATCCACTATTCCAGGCATTGTTGGATCAAGCTCAAGATGTATATGACTTCACTACAGACAACAAACTCTGCATCCCGTGCGATGAGAGCATTTTCCTTGATGTTGTTCGCTGTGCTACTTCTCCGGAGGATCTAAGAACTTGCCTGTATCTTTAGTCATCCAGAGAGATACGTTCTGAGACAACTGATT
Organism: Erythroxylum gracilipes; assembly: GCA_026413385.1. Classification (NCBI taxonomy): domain Eukaryota; kingdom Viridiplantae; phylum Streptophyta; class Magnoliopsida; order Malpighiales; family Erythroxylaceae; genus Erythroxylum; species Erythroxylum gracilipes. Next base: position 26,229,486 of record JANZLC010000004.1, read on the forward strand.
GATTGATCGTGAGGCTTATGCTGATATGCTAATTGTATTCATAACCTTAAATTGCTTGTATACTATGTAGAATTAAATGTAACAAAGATTTTGAAGTTCACCAATGTAATTTAGTTCATGAATTTGCAGTTTTTCTTCTACTTTTTTGCATGACTCTGTTTTTTTTTCTTCAAAACCTTCCCTGGAAAAGACAACATATGTTTCTGCAACTAGATAAAAGGCATACCTAAGGCTCCGCAGACAGGATTTTGTTCTTTATGCATGATGAAAGTATTGCATGAAGCTTAAAGCCGCAGTTCCTATTGCAAGAACATCAGGAATGTTGTTATACTTCAGTTTGGAGAAAGCTGGTAAAGCAATTAAACGTTATTTTCTTCGATAGTGATTCTGTAGCGTCCTTCTTTATTTTTTTTTTCTTTCAAAAAGCTTAAAGACTGTAAAAATTGAGATAGAAGCAGATATTTCAAACCATACAAAATAAGAATAACGTTCTATAAACCATTTATTCTCCTAGCTAGCAAGCAGTAAGGCTTAGGACAACTCTGACAACTTAATGGCTGGGACAAGTGTTGTATGACACCAGAACCAAGTGAGCTGGGGATGTCCTGGTCGATGGGATTAATTAAGAACCGGGCTCTGCTAGGTGCATCACAGGCAGAAACGGTTTTGCTGAGGACAGACACTTGAAGCTCTGTATATTGATACTACAGTTTGTTTAAACAAGAAGGAAAAAGAACCCTTAATGAAAAGTCCATTAAGTCGCAACTAGTAACCTTATAAGATAAATTTGCTCTTGTGGAGCAGCTTTTTCCTCGAAAAGATCATGATATGTTGAATCAAATGTGTGATAAAAAGTCGACGAAAGGTAGATATTAGGCATTGTCCAGCTGCAGATTCCCAGAGATTGCTTTCTACAAGAGGCCTAAAAGTCAAAAATAGAGATTTAAAGCACTGAATTCTCATGATAAGCCCGAGAGAAAAGAAAAAGAGCATAGCATACTAACTATGAAAAATGACGATGATGAGACAGGAAGCAATCCAGAGGTCAAGATAACGTGGAATATCCTAGCAGGCCCTAGTTAACATCAAGTAATTTTGTGATATATTCTCGTACATCCCAGCGTCAAAGCACTATGATTGTCTCCAATTAAACACTAAAACCCAACGAGTGATATATCCTTCACTTTAAGTGGCATGGGACGCTTCGCCATCAAATGTTTCAGGTTGAAGCCTCATTCTCAACCATCTACAGTGAGATACAATCTTCAAGTGCAGTGGTGAAAAGACTTGCGATGAGCCTAAACAAATCCACAAATGAAAGGTGCGTCCCTAAAGCTTAGCGCATTAAATCCCATGCCTGATCAAAACTGCGAGTCTACCAAAATCATACAGCATTATAAAGATTGGCCCGATCCAGCATCAACATATAATCAAATCTGACATGAAGACTGAAGCACTAAATGTAACATCAGTATCCCCAGACAGATTTCGTACAGAACACTTCCAACATAACTTCAATCCAACAATTGTTAGGAGGATATCCAAAACATAAAACTTAAAAGAAAGTTTTCTCACAGCATTGCCTTCCCAAGCAGTTTTTATCATATCCTCCAATAAAAGTACCTCTCCTTCCCAACACCCAGAAACAAAACCAGCATATTACCAGCACAAAAGCTAAAGGTGCATTAGTCTTATAATACTTCCTCTTAAGAAACAGGTACCGCAATTGCAGAATAAGGATTTCCTATCAAAGAATACGATGTGATACAAGAAGTGCACAACCTGAAAAAAAGAAGTGCATAAACTGAAAAAAAAAAAAAAGCAGCTCCTGATTAATATATATATATATATATATATATATTTCTATAAGCGACAGTGACGAGGTCTGCACAATAGAAGTGTTGTATTCCCATAACCAATTAGCTCAAAATGAAAATTAGAGAAACTCTGAATACATATTTCTTCAATTATGTTTGCAATTTTGTTATTCAATCAAAGATGGCATAAGATTGCCTCTCTAGAAAGGAACCTAAGGAAAACAAGACCGTGTGAAGTTGCTCAGTCAAATACATGGTGTGCAAGTTGCTCAGTCAAATACATGGTGTGCAAGAAGACAATTACAATTTCCTGGCAAGAAACATTGCGAACAACAGTCAGAGAAAATTCAATAACCTTTTCAATTTCAAATGTTGAATGACCAGAACAGGTACTGAAAGGAATTTCAAACAATATTGCATCAAATATACAATAGTATTCTCTTGGAAATTATACACAAGTAGTATATTGGCCCCTGGTAAAACTACATACAACACATTAGCTGGTGACAACAACAACCAGTGGTAGTGCTGATTTACAGGACTGCAAAAACGGGTATCGTACAAACCAAGGAGGTATGGTCTACCCACTATTGTCGCAGCGCGGCTGAGCGACCTGAATGAAAACATTCACCTCAAAAAACCCCCCCAAAAAAAATTCATCTAAGGCTATCAATCAATCCTTCCAATTCTCTCGTCCCAAACCTTCTTCCTCCCAATCGGGCGGCGTCCTTACACCTTGCTGCAAGATAATAAATCAGCCAAGCAACCATGAAGTACACCTCTGCAGTTGACTGAAGTACTGCAGCCAAAAGTCTCCCAAAAACCCGCGTCAAAACCCATCTAACAGCTGACCCACAAACTATAGCTTCAATGCATTTTAGTTGAACAGCCTGATTAATCATTGTCGATATCAAATAACAACCTTCCTTCATAATCTCCCTCCCAGTCCTCCTCGAATCAACAATTGTAACCCACGCATCCACCGCAAATATAAACCCCACAAATGTATCCAACAAAAACCAAGTAAACAAAAACCCAGAAATCTCTTTCTCAAACCCTCTAACCCACGGAGACATAATCGAAAAAGGCATCAGTTTCAACCTCACAAACAGCTTAAAAAACGAGTATTGATCTTCAATTTCACCGAAATACCACAATCCCAAAAGCTGAGTCACAGCATCCCTAACAGCCCATCTCATGAGAATAAACCCAGTGAGTCTCTTAAGCCCCAATCTTGAACCGTCCCAAACACCCAAAATCGAACTACCCCTCCCTAACAAATCATTCACAACAGCAACAAACACAACTCCCAAAATCCAAGAATATATAATAGTAAACCCTAGAATCACCCACCCATAAGCAGCAGACAAGAAACTGACTAAATAGAACAACGCAGCTGCGTCACGTCTCCCGAATTCCAATTCCTTGACGAAGAACTGCAAATCAACAATATTCTCCATATCTCTCCTCTTTTCCAATCCAGTCTCCTCACTCTCATTCTCATTCCCATTCATTTTCATATCCTCAGCTTTGAACTGAACACCATAACGCACAATCTCGGGCACATTGATACCATTATCAGCGATAAAACCAGAGAAGCCAAGCCTAGCATCGAAGTTAGAGAGAATTAACGCACTACCATTGGGAGGGATTTTACGATGGAGAGAACGATCGTCTTCGTCACCGGACAAGAAATCGTCATTTAGGGTTCCGACGCGGGAGACTTGAAGGAAAGGACGGCGTCGGCGGCGGTGGTGGTGGTCACTCGGTAAGCGATGACCGGCGAGTTCGAGGCGGGAGAGGAGAGACTTAAGGGAAGGGTCGCCGTCAACGAAGGCTGTGAGGTAGTTGGTCCCATTTTCGACGAGAGCGCGAAAGGAGAAGAGGAGGAGCGAGAGGAAGAGGAAGGTGAGGAGGGCGGAAGAAAAGCTGGCGGTGGTCAGTTTGAGCAACGCGGCAGTGCCTCTCAGATTGGCGACGACGCCTAGCCTGCTCCGATCGCTCATCGCAAATAAGCGATCAATAAGAGAAAACGGTTTCTTTTTCTTACACCTATCGCTGCTGGGTTTCGCGATTTGCAGTGTTCGTACTTCGTAGGCCGTAGCAAAGCAAAAGTCCTTCTTGTGAATTCTAGTTTTTGGATTTATTCTGAATTTTGAAATTGATAACATAATTAAATCATATAAGTCTATATCAAATTGGATTTAAGGGCCACTAATGGGTTATCTTAAGGCCCAAATCTGTTGGACATGACATTGTTGATTTCTTCGTTTTATGCAATCAAAACTGAAGTAAAAGACCTAAATTTCTCTTTTTTAACTTAATTATCTTAAATTTAATAAAAATTATTATATGAAGATGTAAATTAGTCTCATCAAATTTATAATAAAAATGAACAAAATTATAATAAATTTTGAATCTTCTATCAAAGTATTAAAATAAGTTAAATGTTAAATCGATAAAATAAAAAATTTAAGATTCTAACCGGTATTAAACCGTCATAAAACAGTTTAAACATTAAATATAGTTAAAGAATTTAAACTATGATTAAAAGAGATTGAAGAATTTAAATTTTAATTAAAACAATATTATTAAATAAAAATTTATTTATTTATTTTATTTATAAGAACTTATTAATTTACAAAAATTGATTTAATAATTAATAAACTTATTGACTTTTATCAACAAAAGTTATTAAAATAAATTAAATCGAAAAAATAAAAACTACACTAAAACATTGGATAGTTCAAGATTTTAACGGTTAAATCGACCGAATTGGTTGGATTTTTTCCAGTTTGATCAACCAACCGATAGAAGGATACACTTTATTTCCAGTTTGAACAACCAACTGATAAAAATTATATTGCACTTTCAACAGATGAAAATCATTTGATGCCAGTTCAGGCTCATTAACCTTTCTCTGAATGGGTGTGTATTCCAAGAGCAGCTCAATGGAATACTCTATAAAACATGGGATTCTGATGTTGAAATAACCAAAACCAGATCCAAGAACGCCATCGTATAAGCATCAACATGAACTATTTCCATCGTAAAACTCAAACTCCTCTTATGCCAATCTTCAAAGATGATCACAAATTGCCTTGGTAAAATCGGATGTTGTGCTGCTGCCCCCAAGGTCAGCAGTTCGATATTTTCCTTCAGCTATTGTGTTGAGAATAGCATTCTGGATCCGGTCAGCTTTGTCATGGAGCTCTAGATGTCGTAACATTGTCACACCACTTAATAGCAAAGCAGTTGGATTAGCCAAATTCTGCAGAATAATGAAAGAAGAATCACAATTCCTAATAAAAACAAAACTGTGTGAGAAATAACTTATCCTCCAATACCAGCAAATACTCTTTAGAACTAGGTCCTGATTTCTAATCACAGAAACACCAGAGTAAGAAACGAAAATGGCCATGATCAATGAAGTTAATCATGAAAATACCATCATAAAGATGTTGAAGATTAAATCAAGAATAATGCATCATGGGACATATACAAATGATGAATGTTAAAGCTCTGACATGGTGATTTACAGTAACAAATACAATGTTCCCAAAACTGTCTACAGCATTTCAATTCAGAAAGTATGATGGAAAGGAATACCACCAGAATGAAGTTTCATCATAAATAAGTTTGTCAACGTCATGATTCATGTGCTCATGCGACGTCTGCAAACCAGTGTAAAGTATGTAACCTCTCTATCAACTTCCAGGTACCTCTAGTTTTGTCAACTTATAAGACACCAAGTCTAACAGTTATGCAAAATTAGATGCAAGAGAAAGTGGAATCCCTTTGAATCGCCATCCAACAGAATTACAGAATGAGTAACAAAGGCTATTGCAGAATTGCGTAGAAGCTGCAGTTAAAATGAACCAATAAATCAACACTAGAGGCTAACCTTCCCCGCAATATCAGGAGCTGACCCATGCACAGCTTCGGCAAGGGCAATTCCTCCCTCACCAATATTGCAGCTGTTTTGGAATCGAATCAAATGCTGTCAGATTAAGTAAATGTGACTATAAGTAAAGGAAAAAAATCATTAGGTACCTTGGTGTTAAGCCTAGACCACCGATCAACCCTGCACAAAGGTCACTGATTATATCACCATAGAGGTTGGGCATCACTAGTACATCGAAAAGTGCTGGATTCTTCACAAGCTGTATATAGATACACCAATAATCAGAGATGTTCCTTGGTTTTGTTACCAATACAAGAAAGTAGTTTGACCATCAAGAAGGAAAAATCCATCGATTGAATTTTTCTGGTCAATGAGAGAGGATAGAAGATAGAAGAAATCATTTCCTTCATCCAGTCTAAAATAAAAAATCCAAAAAGGAAGTGACAGTACCATCATACAGCAGTTGTCAATAACAACTTCCTCATATACAATCTCTGGGTACTTCTCAGCAACCTCACGACAGCACTGCAAAAGAACTACATAAACTTAATTTGGGGAATACTTAGTTAAAAATAATAGTATTTGAGGAACATATAGATTTTGCAAATATCATACCTTAAGAAAAAGGCCATCAGTTTTCTGCATAATATTTGCCTTGTGTATCGCAGACACTCTCTCTCGTCCATGGGCCTTTGCATAATGAAAAGCATATTCAGCAACTCTTAAACTTGCCTGACGAGTAATGATTTTGAGACTTTCAACAACGCCTCTGACCACCTGGCACCAGGAAATACATCATGTATTTATTATTATATTCATGTATTTGTTTCCTTAGGTCAATGCAACAATTAAAGGGACTTACTTGGTGTTCTAGTCCACTATATTCCCCCTCAGTATTCTCACGGATGGTGATAAGATTCACATCATCATACCTCGTTTTGTAACCAGGAAGGCTGTAGCAAGGTCTTACATTTGCATACAGATTAAGTTCCTTTCTAAGAGTAAGGTTCAAAGAGCGGTGGCCTTTCCCAATTGGCGTTGCCATCGGTCCTTTCAAACCCACCTTATTCCGCCGCACAGACTCCAAACTTTCCCATGTTAGGAAACTCTGGGTTCTAGGATCTATTTGATCACCAACATAGTGCTCTTCCCACTCAATTGGCACCTCAGCAGCTTTAAATATCTGCAATGATGGGACAAATTATCATCAAGAACAACATATATTTAGCTAACAACATTAGTCATAATGAAAAGATAAGAGATGATAACTGCAGGGCAAAGCATTACAATATAACAAGTTCCAAACATTATGGTCCACAGAGAACAAGAACATACTATACTCTGGCATTTCAACAGGATTTTTGATCCCTTAATCCTAGGCATACACAGAAACTGCAAACAATAGCTCTAAATATTTGCAGAAAATGTATAGCTTTCTCAATTTCAAAAGGTAAAACTATCAAAAACCCGACCCATTGCTCAAGGATGATTCCCAGATGAAAATGATAACACTATCACAAAAGACACTTGTATAACCGATTTTGAGGTCTTGGATGACAGAACCTTGCACCATGAAAGTCCAATATGAACGTTATTTCAAGCTTATGGAGGGCATCACATGGAGCAGGCACGCAAATCTATTCCCAAAAATCCTCTGAAACACACTTAGTCTATATCAAGGCATTCTTAACAGATCAATTTCTAGCAATCATGTCTGTTGCATGATGAATCAAATATCATGCTTGAGCATATATTACACATTGAAAACGAGCAGTGTCATCAAAATACAAAATATTAAGCTCCAAAGTCCAAACTTCCAGAATATTGTTCATCCCACAAACCCCAAACCACAACTAAGAACCGAAATGCTTCTTATTACTAGAGGTACGATCTTTCGCAAAGAGAAATGAAAATATAGAAAACCGAAATCCAAAAGAACAAATCTTTATAATAGAACCTGTTAAATAGCAAAACTATATCCAAGAAAAAGGAGAGCGAGACCCCATACAATCAAAAAAGAAATTCAGCAAAACCACGAAATCAAGAACCAATAATAACCTGTTTGACGGACTGAGCGATCTCGGGGCCGATACCATCTCCGGGAAAGAGAGTGGCGGTGATCGGAGTCGCAGAAGAAGAGAAAGCCCTAGCAACTGATGTCAATAGCAAACGGGCAGAGCTCCGATTTGCTACTGCTGCAGAAGAAGAGAGGATTTTAGTGCGTCTGAGGAGGTTCGAAGCCACCATTCTTCCTCGACTCTGATTGAATCGGACAATCACTTTTTGTATCCGTGTACTCTTATTATTATTATTATTATTATTATTATTATTATTATTATTATTATTATTATTCACGTTGACTTTTTCTTTTATTCCCCTAATTTTCAATATTTTGCTAATTATTTGTTTAATTAAGGACAAATCACGGGTCGGGCCTGTGGGTACTGGGCTTAAAATTGGATCAAGAGTTGGCTAATTGGATATGGGTTTCTTCTTGTTGTCCTTGTGGTATATGCGCAAGAAAAGTGTCTTCTTGTCAGTCCTTTGTCCTCTTCAGCTCCGAATCTCAGTCCTTTTTAATACGAGTCCAGATTTTCTATTCAATATTACTCTATCTTATTCTGTTTCATAGAATTTCAGCTATTTATTTTGCAAGTCCTACGCGGGCTCCAAGCAGAATCCATATAAATAAATGACTGAAATTTATTGGACACAATAAGACACCATAATATTGAAGAACTCCCTTAATACGGCCAACCCACTAATGCCGTTGATTTCTGAAATTTGTGAAGGTTCTGGGTGTAGATCATTTCACCATATAACAATGTCCATTTCCTAAATTTATATGGAGCATTTTCTTGCCCTTTGGAGCTTGTATGATCAGCCTAAATGTTGGGCGGTGCTGCAATAGGATTATGCAAACAAAAGTTCAAGCAGTGCTCGTTAGTATGGTCCCATACTCCCATTGTTGTGCTAATAGGAACCAGAAACTGAAGACAAGTAAGCCTTTAATGGCCTTTATGGTTCATAAATCATAATCTGATGTTTTGGGGCGGAAAACAACAGAACAACTGCCTATTCTGCCAACAACCGAATGGAAAATCAATCAAAGAAGACATTTTATTGGAAACATAAGTGTTTTGACAGTCTAATGATGCAAACTATGGATATAGACAATCCCCATCAAATTGCAAGAAGGGGTTTGGAAACAAATTTCAAATGACAAATAAAATTGGAGTACAGATCAACAGATAGGAAGAGGAGCACCGTTCCATTCCTTGAGACAATCTAGCATAGGATCAATGATCCTTCCCTGGCACATGGCTGTGAACACCTTGTCAAAGTCCTCACCAGGCGACTTAACCTTCTCGCCGGTGAGTAGTCCTGTGCCAAGCTCCTCTCTCACAAATTTGTACAATGGATAAGACCTGCATTCCTTTATTCTGTTGGGAATGGCTGCATTGCCACTCTCATACGCTGCTCTTGCGCTCTCTACTTCTTTTGGAAGAAAGGCTTTCAACTCTGCCTCGAATGGACCAATCTTCTGGAAGACCGAAGTGTTGACATTCTTCTCATTCTCACCATTGGCCAATGCATGATCTACCAGAACTTGTCTTAGCTTTTGCATTAATGGGTATGTGGCACTGCAGGGGTCATCAACATAGGCAAAGACTTGTTCGCGATCAACCACTTTGAACAAGTCCTTCTCGCAAAATCTGGACGGATGAAGTTCTCCATTGCCACCTGTGGTTAAGACCCTCTTAGCTACTTGGCTAACAGCGTTTTTGACTGTTTGGTTCAAATTCTCCTCCAGATGCCTCAAGTCAACAGCTTGACAAAGTGCTACTAGAAAAGTTGAGGACATAAGCTTCAAGATGTCAACAGCCTCTTCTGTCTTTCTCGAGGAAATTAATCCTAACGAATTCACATCTTGATTGTGTTGTTCAGCACTCTGCACATGGCTAGTGACTGGATTGGCAAGGTATTGCAGCTCAGAGCAGTAAGATGCCATTGCTATTTCAGCTCCTTTGAAGCCATAATCCAAGCTTGGATTCTTACCACCAGTGAGATTTGAAGGCAACCCATTGTTGTAGAAATCGTTCACAAGCTCACTAAACTGAGCAAACATGAGCTTTCCAATCGCTGCAATAGCCAAACGTGCATTGTCCATTGAAACTCCAATTGGGGTTCCCTGGAAGTTACCGCCATGTAAGGCTTTGTTCCTTGAAACATCAATCAAAGGGTTGTCATTGACTGAATTGATCTCCCTCTCAATTGATTTGGTCGAGAATCTAATGACTTCAACTTGGGGCCCTAGCCACTGTGGAGAAGTTCTCAAAGCATAACGATCCTGCTTTGGTTTCTGCAGAGGATCCATCTCATGCAACTTCTTAGCTTCCTTCATGTAAGAGCTACCATCTAAAATGTGCTCCATAATAGCAGCAGCCTCAATTTGGCCAGGATGGTGCTTTAACTTGTGTGTCAAATAATCTGTAAATTCTGGTTTGCCACTCATAACTTCAGCGAAAATTGCGGACAAGACTTCTGACAAGACAGCGAGAATGTTTGCCTCGAAAAGAACCATAGAAGCTAAACCAGAACCAACTGCCGTGCCATTGACAAGGGCAAGGCCTTCCTTAGGCTGTAGCTCAAAGTGACCAGATTCAATACCAGCTACACGAAAAGCTTCCTGGGCATCAAGTACTTCACCGTTAGGACCAATGGCCTTGGAATTCGGCCTACCAGTCAACAAACCAGCAATGTAAGATAGTGGTACTAAATCTCCCGAGGCCGAGATTGTGCCACGCAGTGGCAAACATGGCGTGATGTTGCGATTAAGAAGTTTGGTTATAGCTTCCAGGATCTCGAATCTAATGCCAGAGTAACCCTGGAGAAGAGTGTTGATCCTCACAAGCATAGCTGCTCTGGTTGCTGAGTGAGGCAGGGTGTGGCACGATTCTGTTCCATTGCCGAAGATACCAGCATTCAAGAATCTAAGCAGAACAGAGTACCGATACATCAGATTACTCGAATTATAACAAATGGTAAATAAGAAAAAGGACTGACTAGAATATGGACTCTTCTTGGCTCGACTGGAAAAGAATTTCAAGTTTTTTTTTTTGTTTTTTTGGAGAAAGTAAAACAATGGCCTGAGTTGAAGATAAGACCAATTCTACCAGTAACCATTGTTTGACGACATAATCAACCTACTATTACACTCTTGTTTAGAGTGTAAAGTTAATCTTTATCCACAATTCTTGTAGTTAGGAATTAGGAATTGAAGTTCCAATGCTCAGCCCATGACTTCTAAACAAGAGTGTAATGTAACACCTAAAGCTGACAGTTTCTTGGACAATTACTAAGACAGTTCATCCAAGTTGTCTTATTTCATGAAAAATATATTTAAAAGTTAAGATTTTGTCAAGACCTATTTGAACCCTTCCAAGCTCTGAGGGTCAGCCTATCTAAGGCTGCCAGTATCAACCGAGTCAACTCAGTATCATCACCCAACAATTCAGATAACAAAACGATCAAATGCCATCGATACTACCCAACAACCACTGGCATTTAAACTCGCCAATCTAACGTACTGATTCTACTCATTCAAGTTAAAGGAAATGTTTAATCATCGCTGTTGTGTAATAATGAAAATTTGTTGTCTCACCTAATCAGTTCCTTCTGCAAGGCAGCACCTTGCTTGGTTCTTCTATGAGAAGTGGCTCCAAACCCAGTGGTCACACCATAGCTATCGGTACCTTTGGTCATGCCATCCATAACCCAGTCGCTGCTTGCCTTAACACCCGCTCTCGCAGACTCGGCGAGCTCGACTTTGATGCCGGAGTCATTGCCGGCAACAGCCGCCACCTGAGCAATGGTCAAGGTCTCTCCTCCAAGTTTAACCACCGGTTTCCTGTACTCTGCCACCATGCGTTTGACTTCATCCAAGTGGCTCCCTTTCAACGACTCTGCAGCCACACCCCAGTTCAAAGGATCAGTATGGCTCGTGCACAAACTGTCCAAAGACACGTTTTGATGACCGTTTTGCGTGATCTTCTCCATGTTTACAAACAACCCAGGAAATGAAAATGAGAACTTGGGACTTGGGAGAAAGCGAGAGAGGGAGAGAGCAGAGAAAGAAGTTACGGAGCGAGGAAGCCTTTGGAGTTGGGACACAGAGACGTGTGTTTCCTGTTAGCGGAAGGAGTTTTGAAGTGGTTTAAATAGACGAGGAGTTTGTGTCCTAACTCTTAAAGTGCATCGATTTGGTAGGTAAGCATAAGGGCAGCAAACAAGGTGGGTTGGTTGAAAGACAACGGCGACCGTTGACATTCGATGATCTAAGGGTGGAGATTTAAGGAGCGTGGAGTCTTTGTGGTTCATAGTTGGGAGAAGGGTAAATTTAACTCGTGGTGGGAGTGCATGGTAGTGAGGTGAAGGTTGGGGTTGGTGGGAGTGGGAGGTTTTTATTATATTTAATTACGACTTATTCTTATGATTTTAAAAATTAGATCAAAAATTAAATTAAAAAATTTATAATTTAAAAAATTTAACAACTATTAAATAAATTAAAGGATTTAAAATATAATTAAAAATTATCCTTATTTATCAAAGAATTTAAAGTTTAATTAAAAAGAGAAATTATTAAATAAAATTAATTAATTAATTTTAGTTTATAACAAGTTATTTAATTTACAAAAATACACCTACTAATTAATAAATTAATTAGTTTTTAACAACAAAAATTATTTTAGTAAATCGAACTGAAAATTTGAAAACCGAACTGAAAAATTAGACAGTTCAAAAATTTTAAGACTAAACTAATTAAGTTTTTAATCATTGATTTGTTTCTTACATTTTCCAACAAATAAAAATATGAAAACTTTTATGTGCATAATTACTAATAAAATTCATCATATGTCGATGATAGTAAATTTGTTATTTTGCATTAAATTTTATTCAAATAGTGATATAATAACGCTTCTTCCATTAAAAGGAAATTATATAGAGAAACTCTCTATTTAGAATAATGTACTTTTTCCACTAAAAATTTGCATATTAAAAACTTTAAGAAGGTTTTTTTTACATTTTAAGAAGGTATTAAGTTAAATTGTACGAACTTAGTCTACCTAACGAACTAATTTAGATGACAATTAAAAGTGAAAATCAAGTAAATAAGTTATATATGGAATTAAAGTTAACGTACTCGATGCATAAAATTTATCGTTTTGCAGAAATCTAGAGAGAGCTATAATATCCGTAATTTTTTTATATTTTGATAAAGAAGCTGTTTCTGTAACTTGAATATGTACACTTGCCGTATCAAATACGGTGAACATTCTAAATGTTGTCCAAATCCTAGTATTCTAGTCAGATGCTAAAGTTAAATACGCGGGTGTCTTATATCATATATATATATATATATATACATTTATATATATATATAATATACAAAGAACATAATAACCCGATTATGAAGAAGGGAATTCCTAGATTACCAAAATTCGTTGGTAATCTTAAGTAATTTGCTTTAAGCTTAAAGAATTAATAATTATTGATAAAAATTATTAATAACTTAATTTAATATTATATATGATTCTGCCTGATTCTGACAGAACTGAACGTTGCCGTTTGGATCCATGAGTTGACTGTTTTCTGTAGTGACTTCGACGTTGAGATCCCTGCAAAACAAGGAAGGCACGTCGGGGGTTGTGTCCCGATTAGCCCCTCCGACGCTCAAGTCAGTCTTTTGGTGAAGGTGAGGCTGCTGAATGCAGAGAAAGCTAGGTTATGATTGCGTACCTTTGTTACGGTAGAATTATACCTTATATATGGAGCAACAACTAGGTTTAGGTTAGGTCTTTATGTGTGCATGAGAATCTCTCACATGCGGATGGGCTAAGGGGAGCATGGATCGGGCCTGGATTTGACATAGCCATTGGGAATGAGACTGATCTTTGAAGGATGGACCGATCGGCCCATGGGATATTTTGACTGGGCTCGGGCCCTGCACAACCGACCCGACCATAACTTATATAATTAAGTGAAATAATTATACTTTCAAAGTAAAGAAATTGCTCTACTGAAATAAGGTACTTCAGCTAGTAGCGTATGAACAAGACAAAAAAAAGACAGAGAGGAGAGATAAAAGAGATGGAAAAAAAGAAATAAATAGAGAAAAAGAGAAAAAAATAAAATAAACAACACAAATTGAGGATAAAATATATTATTGATTTCAATGTAATAAATTATATTTAAAAGGTATACAATTCTATACAATTAAGTGATTCAAAATTTTATTTATTCAAGGGGTCCTACACCCGTAATTATAGTTGCAGAGATCAATCAAAAGCACCTCCTCTTTTTACTAATAGTCCACGGTTAATGGCAAATAATGATACAAGCAATCAATTAACAACTATGTTGAAAGGGACACAAGAATGAAACAGAAAGACAGTAACAATCACCGCCGTCGTACACTTCGATGATGAAGAGACGATAAAATAAAAGAAAACGTAATGACAAACTGCCTAGGAACCATATGAGTCGAAGATTGGAGAGAGGAGATCGGGGGGCGACTGTGGATTGGCAGCCTCACCGAATATTTCTGTATTCCATAATAGTCTATAAGAAAGCAGGGACTGCATTTTTGTATGTACCATGCGTTTGTTACTGAGGGATTTCTTCATGTTATAACTTTTATCAGATTAAGATCTTTTGAAAATTTCAATATATCAAAGATGGAAGTCTATGAGCAGGATTAGACTACTGATCCTTCTAAATATAAGCTTCAGTCATGCACTTTTCATTAAGCGAAGCTCCTACTCAATAGATCTACGACCAAGATTTTTCTCTTCGAGCTTACTTCCAAGCTAGAACCAGATAACCTGCAACAAAAGCTGCCCATTTCCAATCACAATTCATAAGCAGTCTTTCTTCAATCCTTTCGTCAGCTTCTTTCATTATAACAATAGTCATGCAAATTCAATCTATTTCTCCTCCAAAATACGTCTAGATGAACGGCTTTTGGTAGTATTCAGTTGGACGTGACATTAATCCATATAACTCTGTTATCAGACAGAGGTATTAGGGCGAGAAGTACTGATAATTTCTTTCTTCGGGCCATCCATTTCACAGCGACATCATTTCGTCTGCTTAAAGGGCATCGCCGTCGACTCCACATTTTCAACATATCTACTGTTTCAAAGGAAAAGAAAAAGCAATTTAACTCTACATTGCATGCACCAATATGATAACTCAAGTGGATGGAAATCAATTCTACATCTCAAAATTTTACGCCGTCGAAATATCAGAGTCCAATGTCAGCCTGAAATTGCAAAAGAATAGGCAGAGTGACGTATAGCCATTTGCAGCTTAATCTGGCAAGTAATGTCTAGGAGCACCTAATGAACGGATTCGTGTATGAAATGAACCCCCGGCCACAAAATTCAACATCAATCATACATGTATCCCAGCTCTCAAATCACGTTTACTCAAGGTTGCCTTCTAGGGCGCGCCAAGACAGCAAGAAGAATCTTTTTTCTTGGACCCTGCAATTCAGATAACCTTATTTAAAGTCGGAAGTGCTAAGACTTCTGAATAAATTGGTAGTTGTTTCAAACACAAAGAAGTTTAAGATACAAATCCATCAAGTAATTCAGGGAACGTTAAAAAGTGTCCCTCCATAAAATTAAGAGCAACCTTCTCTTCAATTAGCCAAAAATAAAACACATATTAGTTGCACAAACTCACTGAATATCAAGACAACAAATCTACAAGATGTTTAACTAAAACTGATTGAAACAAGAAGGCCCCAATGCCAAATCTTAATTAGTTGGGAATTTCAGTTTTAATTGATTCTCATGAAGCAGCTTCTTTGGACAGAACCCATTACAAGACCAAAGGTTCTACAAATGGATTGAAATTCAAACAGATGCAGTCAGTCCCGAAGATTATGGCTACATTGTTATCCTTTCTTCAGGCTACTCTAAGGAACATTTGTGGATCGTTCTCAGAATAAAAACCTACCGAAATTTTCAAAAATTAAAGCAACCAATGCAAATAAAAGACCCAGACTAATTATTTAGGCTTCAACAATTTCTATCCAAGCCACCAATCAGTTGGATAAGAATAGAGAGCATGCTCTTGAATGATTAGGCATTGATTGAGTTCAGGTCAGATACTAAGAAGGTGAAAAAAGGTATATTTGCTAACTAAAAGTCAAAAGAACAGAGGAATGAAGAGGAGAATTACCATTGGTATTCCCAGCTCTTTAAGGTCATTTTCGCCCATCTGCTTCAGCGCATGCATGTCCACCTGTTCATAATATGTCATAATGAGGAAACAGATGAAATTAGGTGAAAGAGATGAACAGAGGCTCCCAATGAAAATTGTCACCGCATTAGCATGAAGTTAGCAAACCTTCACAAAACATAATCTAAATTCAAAGGATTGAAATTATGTTTTAAATGCAAATTAGCAATTGAATTTTAAAGAACAAGGTTGAAGGGACTATAATCAGCAATAAAAGCATATGTTGGACGTCTAGTCTAGATCTATCTTTTAGAATTCCATGGGAATGGTAGGTCCCAGTATTGTCAAATTTTGTGCCTCATGGCATATACCAAAAAAGTAAAAAGCTCAAACCAAAGAAAATATTGCCCACATTCTGAATGGCATCTCAGAGAGCAAGAACACATACTTCCTCAGCCTTGAAAAGAATTGCATATTTTCCCAGTCCCAGTGAATGCAACAAGCCTTCTACTGTTTGTTGTTCTTCACCCTATGTGACAAAAGTAATACATAAATCAGTCAATAATATGCCAAAAACCAGAATCATAATAGCAAAATGAAGCAAAAATATTATCAGAAAACAACAATATTAAGTAAATAATAGAGGTCAATAAACAAATTAGCTTATCTTGTGAGGCAATCATAAGAACAGCTATCCCACATAAGAAAAAGCATCTGATTTTGCAAACTGACTAGGAAAGCATAAGAAAATTCAAGGAAATAATCAGCAGTAAAAAATGAAATAAAAGAGTAAGGACATTAAAACAACATATATTCTCAATGAACCAATTAAAGTTCAATGTCACTTAATAGAAACAAATGACTTGCACTCAATACGCAAACAGCTTATAAGCTACTATATTTAACTTCTAAATGGAATTGTACCAGCAGAGGGCAAGTCCTTTTTTCTTAATATATTTGTAGCTTAGAGCATATAAACAATACGGTAACCCCTTAATAAAAATTTTTTGCATTCTTGTTCTATTACTGAAAATTTGGTAGTAGCTTCGGCTTCAATGATAAAAAAAGGGAAAAGAGTTCCATATCTAAAGCTTGGTGAAAAATTGGCAGCTTCTTAGAATTACAATCCATTCCCCTTGGTGTTACTCAGAAAGCTAACAGATAAAATTCAATCCTTGCTTCCCATTAGGGTGAGAAAGACACTTGAGTAATAATTCCATAAAAGCACCCAAACAAGAAAGTTACGAGATAAACTATGCTAATATAACATTACATAAATGCAGTTGCAAGCAGGTGAGGTAAAGTAAAATGCAAGCCTCATACCATAAATGCACTCTTCTGTATGATGCCATTAGGTGGCAGAATCTGGCCAGGAACTGTTGCAGGCTTGGCAGATACAGGTGGTAAAACATGTTTTGCCATGAAACTTGTAGAACTAGTCACTGACCTAGGCGCATCATGAACATCTCTGCCCATATATGGATGTATTTTTACGTCATCATATGTCCTACTGGCAGGTCTTTGCTCAAGTTCATGGACATTTCTGGACGAAGATAAACCCTGAGGAGTACTCATTATCCTTTCCACAGTTCTGGGTGGTGATAAATCCTGAGAAGTACGCATCATCCTTTCTGGAGATCTTTGTCTTATATGATCCAAGGTCCACACAGAATAAGAATTTCTAGGTAAGTCCATACACGGTGAATCACCTGCAGCTCTTCTAGGAGAAATTTGCCTCCAGATGTTAACATCCTTAGGTTCAGACATCCGCTGTCGTGCATCACGACTATTGATAGACTGTCGTGCATCATGGCTTTGGATAGAACGGTCTAGAGGACACAATGTTCTTGAGAGCTTCTCACGGAGGTCAACAGTTCTCTCCTGTTCATCATTATGAGCTCTTCTATAAGAATTTTTCCGCAGAAGTTTGAGTCGAAGGTCATCCTTACCAAGGCGAACATCTTTAGTTATTAAAAGATACCCAAGTCAGCTATACAAGAATAGGTTCAATATATTTATAAAACAAATGATATTTCAATGCAGTACCCTACCTTGTGCATCATAAAAAGTAGAATCTTCAATTTTACCATCCCGTCTTTGCCTGCACGAATGTAGAATACAACCATAACATACATAAACCAATTGGTACCAAAATCAATGGGCACGGTGATAATCTACGGCACAAACAAACATCCTCAAAATCACATTTTGCCACTATACCAACCATAATCACTTTCCTACAAATATGGTCCTCCCTAATAGTAACAAGCATTCCACATAAACAATACTCTGTGAACAAACCGTTTGTCGTGACCATGGCTTCCCTGAATCATCGAACTATCTAAATTGCTCCCTAATCTATCCCTTACAGACCGCTTTTTTCCAGCATTTGGCACAGAATCCGAATAGTCAGCCTCTGATAAAGTTGCAGCCCTCTTCACCACCTGTGTGATTACACGAACAAGTCAAATCAAACTTAAACGCGATAAAAAACCACAAACGCCAATTTCCACTACTTTTATATTCCTTTTATTCGATTGAAACCCAAAAACAATAGTATCAAAATCATAAAAATCCAAAATTAGATAAGCGAAGCAACAGTTAACTCTCCACAATGCCAAGGAAAATGGCTACCTGACCACTTCGACCAAGAGTAATAGTGACACGACCTCTCGAAGTTTCTGCCATGCGAAGAATACTCGAAACTCTAGCCTGTAATAAATCACCTTCTTCCTCTTTTCTTTGTGGGGGGACGAGGTGCTGAGGTTAATGGTTACAGCAAATGATCAATTCGTTACGGGCTCAAACCCTAAACCTTATTTGAAGAAGAAAGTCTGAATTTTCTTTTTCTGTGATTTTAATTTTAATTTTCTGTTTTTATTTGCCTTTCAAACAAAAATAAAAATGTGTTTAATTATTAATATCTTATATTTTCATTACTGTTTTTTTGAGATCTTTTCATTACTAATAATAATTACATAGATAAAAATAAAGTATTTTAATTGAATAAATTTATGTTAATTTTAAATAATTTTTATTAATAAATTATTAATAAAAATTATTTTATTAAAATAAATAATTTAAATTAACATTTTATTTATACATTAATATTTATTTTCAAGATATTTTAATTATTAGATCAAACTTTATTTAAATGTATATATTTTCAAGATATTTTAAATTTAATTAATATCAAATTAAATTATTCTTAATTATTATTAATAATTAATATATTTAATAATATATATTTAGCTAATAGTAAATTAAATTTAAAAAATAGAAAGATAAAAAAAAACTATTTTTATATAATTTTTATAATTTTTGAAAACTATAAAAAAATTAAAACAAAAAATATAAATCAAAATGTTCAAATAAACATGTTTTTTTAGTAAATCTAAAAACATAAATAGAAACAAATAAACCCTCAAATTTCACTTCTAGTAAAGAAAACATAAACTTTTACAAAGCATTTTTGATTTTCTATCACTTAAATATATATTATTTAATACATTAATATATTAATTATTAATAAAAATTATGAATAATTTAATTTGATATTAATTAAATTTAAAATATCTTTAAAATATATAAATTTAAATAAAATTTGATTTAATAATTAAAATATATTTAAAATAAATATTAAAGAACTCAGTCGAGCCTCGAGCCAACATTTTGGCACTATCGGCTAAGAGAGCAGTGCTTTATCTTTGACCACCGTATCTAGATTTTCTCTATCTTCGAATAACGATCTTCCGCAGGAGCATAGCATATCAAGTATGATCCACACGAGATTGCCATGATGGTTGGACTTGACGTCGGTATTAGAACTACCTCAATTATAATATTTATTTTAAATAATTGTAATTATTAAATCAAATTTTATTTAAATTTATATATTTTGAAGATATTTTAAATTTAATTAATATCAAATTAAATTATTCATAATTTTTATTAATAATTAATATTTTAATATATTAAATAATATGTATTTAGTTGATAGTAAATAAAATTAGGAAGAAAATAAAAAGAGAAAACAAAAACTATTTTTAATGATTTTATAATTTTTGAAAACTATAAAAAAACTAAGACAAAAAATATAAATCAAAATGTTCAAATAAACATGTTTTTTTTAATTAAATCTAAAAACAAAAATAGAAACAAATAAACCCTCAATTTTCACTTTTAGTAAAGAAAACATTAACTTTTACAAAGGAATGGAACCATTTTTGGCTTGAATAAACAAAAATATACTTATTATCTGACTATCTGGTTATGCATTCTTCCGATGATTAAAAATTAACTCAACTTAACGGTGAAAATTTTGAACCAATCAATTTTTTGACCTAATTTACTTTAATAATTTTTTTGTTAAAAGCTAATCAGTTTATTAAGTAATCAGCTAGTTTTCGTAAACTAAATGAGTTTTATAAACTAAAATTAATTAATTAGTATTTAATAATTTCCTTTTTTAATTAAAATTTAAAATTTTTGATGAGTGAGGACGGTCTTCTTTAATCATATTTCAAATTCTTCAATTTTATTAAATCTTTAACTAATTTTTTTACTGTCTAATACTAATTAAACCTTTCAAATCTTAAACATTTTGTCTTATCGTTTTAACTTCTGATTTTGTTTTTAAAACATTACTTTCGCTCGTTCATATGATTAGGGATTGTAACAATTTACTTTTTTCAAAAAAAACTCCCTAAAATATTTAAATTTAAATTTAAAATTTTTATTGAAAGGGCACATTTAATATGCAGAAGATTCATGAATTGAGATTAAATATTAAGGTGAGTGTTTTATCATATTATTTTATTGATTTTGTCTTTTGTTATATTTGTTTTGTTGTCTTTGTTTTTACATAATGTTTTATTTCCTTTCTTTTATAAAAGGAATAAAAGGTACCACATTATTGAAGACAAGTTTTCATTTAATCTATGTGAATCTTAAATCTTCTTATAATAATATAGATGAGAAAAGGTTAAACTTACTCCATAAAAATTCTAAAATAGGCCCTTATTATTATTTATGGTACTAATATAACCCTTAACATTTACAAAATGGAGTAATTTACCTTAAAATTATTAACTCCGTCAAAATGTTGTCTAAATTTTCTACCTAGGCATGCCATGTAAGATCAGCTGCCAATATGGTAGCTTACGTGTATTTATATAATATTTTTATATTATAATATTACTTTATAAAACACTTTTATTTACATATAATTGAGAAAATGAAATTAGTTTTAATTTCCCCCAAAATCCCTAATCTGTCTAAAGCCCTATTTCTTTGTTAACCTAATTTGGTCCGTCGTTCTCCAGTCATGTTTTGTTATTGTTTGGCGTTTTCCTTCGTTCTCCAATCAGTCTATGCGAGGTTGCAACATTCTCTGTTGCATTCCATACGTGGTTCCATCATTCTCCAGTCACACCATTAGTGGTTAGTTCTTTGTCATTCTCCAGTCACTAGTGTTGGAAAAGTTCTCCATTCGAGATACATGACTTCATTCCTCTAGTTACAAATATACATTATGTAGTTTTTATGGGCAAACAATAAATAATTGGTTGTCTGTATTTTATTGAATTTGATTTGTGTATAGTGGGAGACACTAGATTTGTGGTGGTCTCCCTTATGGCCCCTTTTACTTTTGATTAGTTAATTAAAGGTAAGTTGCCTTATATGTGGAAAGTTTTGTGTTTATGCCAAATTTATGTAAAATAATGCTATCTTTTTGACCAGATTTATGTAAACTCATAAACTCATTTAAGCAATAGCTGTTTTATATCTCATTTAATCTCATTTTAATAATCTAAATTCAAATATAGAGATGGTAGATTTATGGTAGTCCCTAAAGAGATAGTAGATTTATGCGGGTCTCCTTTGTGGTTCCTCTTGCTTTTGATTAGTTAATTGAAGGTAAGTTGTCCTACATGTGGAAATTTTTGTGTTTTTGTAAGATTTATGTAAAATAATGCTATCGTTATGCTAGATTTTTATAAATTCAAACTCATTTAAACAATAATTGCTTTTTTTAATCTCATTTAAACTTGTTTTAATCATCCAAATCTAAAAACAGTCTCTAGTTTTATTCTTCCCAAGTCATTTCTTCCTACTACAGTTGTGCCACCGATAATTCAATCAATTAGAACAATTCTTTGACAACATAAATAGTCCACAAAACCAATTTTATGTTTTCTTACCACTCTTTCCGCATCCCTTTTCTCTAAAACCGCATACTAATACTTATATCATGACCATTGATTCTAAAAATCATATTCATAAGACATATATAAAAACTTAACTGTTAACCATCAATGCCCTTAGAGTCAATTGTCATGACATATTTAATTCGATTCTTAAACCTACCACAATTCACCAAATTTTCTTAATGACATAATTCTTACTAAAAGTAATGGTACTAGTTGGTAAGCAACTCGAATCAGTGATTTAATCTAAACCACTCTTCTAATTGTTCAAGCATACCTATTTTTTTCCACTTTGTGGCCGCATTTCTAAATATATGTATGAGATAAGTCATGGTAAGGCCCTAATGAAAGAGAACATTGATTAAAGGTTGAAGTTACTACTACTTTTAACAGCTTACTTCTCTTTCAATAGAGTTTATAACTATTCTTCTCACTTAAATATTTTTAATTTTAGCCCTAAATTCAATTTTGTAGCAACACCTATTTTTAGTTTGTAAATGTTTAACCAATAGTAGCCACTCTTATGTTCATAGTACATCACCAATGGAAGCTTAATAAAACAAAAGAAGAAATAAAAATGGATTATGTAATTTTTTATGTGGAAGTTTTATGATGGTTTTAAAAGGGGTACAAAGGTTATGCATAAAGACTTCCCATTGAATTTTGACACTTTAAAATACAAATTTATTTTTACTTTTTTCACACATTTCGAATCCCCGTATATGTAAAATCACTCATTTGTTTATGAAGCAGCCACTCTCCAGATTATATATGTCAATTGAAATATTCAACAATTACAAATATGTATATTATTTAAGCTTTGTGATATATCTTTGTTGCAATATAACTATGATTATTTTCCAATTTTTCATTATAGGATAGTAGTAAATGAAAAAGTTAGTATGGGGATATTTCATGGTGGACATTTTACTCAAGGCGTACACTAAAGTATATTGGTAAGCCTCCATAAATTTTTGATAACTTGGATTTATACTACATCAGTTTGAGAGAGGTGTACGAAACGGGTGTTATTTTAGGATATACAAATATTATTAGAAGAAGGTTTAAGGAGCTTAAAATTTAATTAAAGTGCAATTGATTTAATTGTATTGATAGAGGAAAATGTTATAGTTGACATTTACTTGGAGCATTAAAATGAACTGACACGATGCTTACCAATGTTAATATGACATCATAACTAGCATGGAAATGATGGTGATAATAAAGTGGATATAGGTTATGATTTTGGTGTAGGAGGTAGTGATGTTGAAATTAGTAGTGTTGGTGATTTTGATATAAGTGCTCAAGATGGAGTTAATTTAGGTGGTTCCATGGGAGCTGATTTGGGTGGTAAGCAATTGGGTGGTGAAGAGTTAGGTGCTAAGTGTTTGGTTAGTGAGGATTTGGATTGTGATTTGGGTGTTAAAGAAATAGTTCCTGATAGAGGTGAATATCACTTAGATTTAAACATTAATGTCAATCAAAATCATAAAGCAATATATATTAACTCTTCTAATCATGGGAGTTTTTTGGCCATTGATGAATATCCAAGTGGTGAAGATTTAGATGCTGCTTTGAGGTGACTCAGTGAAAGTAATAGATATGTTACTAGAGTGGTTGCAAGTGAATGGATATTAGGGATGGTTTTTGATAATGCTAAACACTTCAATGAAGTGGTAGCTAATTATGTATTAGTAATAGGATTTAACTTGAGTTTTAAGAGGAATGAAGAGAAAAGGATAAGATATGGTTAAATCGATGGGTGTCTATTTGAGCTATACGCTCCATATGATAGAAAAGATAAATGCTTGAAGCTAAAAACTTACAATCTAATGCATACATGCAATCCAGAAAACAAGCCAAGGCTAGTTACATATAACTTTATCATGAGATACTTCAAGAAAATTGTTGAAGAATGTAGAGAGAAACTAAATTTTTTTGTTAATTCTAGCATATGCAAGTATGCAAGGAGGAAGGTACTTAAAGCAAAAGCAAAAGAGTAACATAATGAATACATATAACTTTATAGTTATATTTTTGAATTGAAAGAAATGAATCTAGGTTTAAGGGTAGACTTTTAACTTAGAAGTGATGAAGACAAATTGATATTCAAAAGAATGTATTTATGTTTTGATGTAATAAAGAAGGGGTGGAAGAAGTTGTGGCCAGTTATTGGTATAGATAGATGTTTTCTAAAAAAAAGTACCAGGAATAAATTCTAAGTGCCACAGGAGTTGATGACAACCAAGGAATTTATCCAATCATATGAGCAGTAGTTAAGGTGAAGAATACTGAGACATAGACATAGTTTATAAGGCATTTAGCCAATAAATTAGAGCCTGGAGATGGTGAAGAAATAACTATGGTTTCTGATATGGAAAAGGTAATTAATCCGACTTAAAGTTATTTATTACATCCCTCTATGTCTATAAATACTTTTAACAGGTTATTATTAATTTTCAGGGACTTATGTGAACCGGGAATGATGCATTGCCTTTTTTTTATATATAAGATGTGTGTAAGCCATATATATCACAACAAGGTAAGGAAATGGAAAGGAAAGGATATGAGGAAAGCATTTTCGAATTATGCTTGGGCAACCTTCCCTTAAGAATTTGATGACATATTGATCAAATTAAACTAACTTACACCAAAATGAGTATAGGACTTGCTCGAATATCTGAAGGAAACATAAAGTAGGGCTTTGCAAAGAATTGAGTCCAAATGTCGAATTATGGATAACAACATGAGTAAGACATTCAAATATTAGATTTTTATGGCCAGTGATCGTCCCTATCATTAGCATATTATAGGCTATTAGAACCATGTTAATTAGAAGGAACTCAGATATTAAAGAACAAACTAAGAGTTGGAAGGGGGACATAGCACTTGAAGTGATGAAAAAATTAAACAAGGATAAAAAGGATGCAATGAGATGAAGAGTTATTTGGAATGTGGATAGGAAATATGAAGTGACTGATGGAGATGACACACATGTTCTCCAATTATGGAGGGAGTAGAATTTTAGTTGTAAGGTACAAGAACTCTATTGGTATCCTTGCAATCATGCAATTAGGACCATTTTATATGCCAAACAATAATTGGAGGCATATGTAGATGACTGTTATCATAAAGGTAGGTTTATGGAAGTTTATGAGAATGTCCTGCAATTAATAGTGGGCAAAAACTCTAGCCACCAAACACTTATGAGGAGATACCTCCAACTTTGGAAAGAGTTATGCCTAGTAGGCCTAAAAAGAATAGGAAAAAAGGTAAAGATGAACCAAAGGGAGTGAAGCATCCTCATAGGCTACCATAAAAGGTGCAATTTCAAGTGTGTGATAAATGTGGTAAAAGTGGCCATAACAAGAAAAGCTCTAAATTTAGTACACTTCCTTAAAGTCAAAATACTAAGGTTTGTTATTTAACTTAAATTTGTAATTTATATGCATCTTGGTAACTACTAATTGATATGTCAATATTGGACAATCATCTAGGCATAGTGAAGATCCAACAATAAAAGCAATTAGATAGGTTTTTGCAGTTAGTGGACCTGAGGTTAGTAGAAAACCTTCTAAATTTGGTGGAGTTAAGGTGAGTTATCATACATTATTATTCATATATGCTATTCATTTCGTATATAACTTTTCATAATTCAATTAGTGTTTTAACCTTGTTTGTAACAACCATCTACAACTCCACCTCTATCATTGAGGAGAAAGAGAACATTTGGATAAGTTAATCCTAACATATTTTAGTTATCATTCCAACTAAGCGGGTTGAGATGGAAGGGAGTCCTAAGTTTCACATTAAGACTAAACAAAAAACTTTTAGTAATTCAAACTAACCAGCTTTTAACATTCAAATTGGAAGTTAACAAAGTGTGAATAACAAATAGTTGTGCATGAGTTGGTTGTATAAAATTTCATTTGTTAATTATAGTTTGTACACACTTGTGGAAGGATCCATTTTATGTGTAGCCTAGTTGGATCCATTATTTTTATTTTGTGTAAATTTTGGTAGGATCCAATTTGTAGTCTCTTAAGAACATTTTGTTGGCTCCATTCAATTTTAACATTATGATATGAATTTCAACTTTTCAATTTTTAGAATGTCAAAGTTACAGGGTTACAAGTTTACGAATGTCAAAGTTATAGGGTTACATGTTTATGCTTGTCAAATAATTCATATGCTTGTTAAATGGAACTTTACTAATGAACTTTTTATGATTTCCTTTTTTTAACATATTGTCACAATTTGAACTTTATTTTGAATGTAATTACATATGTACTTACATTTGAATGGAGTAACTATAACATATTAACTAATATTTAAACATATTGTCATGTATAATACAAGTACTTCTTACATAAACACTGTTTAATCAAAATGACTTCACGGTTTAATAATTTTGATGATAAGAAAAAAGCAGACGAAAGCCATATGTTGAAAAGCAGACGAAACAAAATCCAGACTAAGCATAATACAGACGAAGTAAAAACATAGATGCAAGAAAAGCAGACGGAAGGAAGCTAAGTTTTGAAAAGCAGACGGAAGGAAGCTAAGTTTCGAAAAGCAGACGGAAGGAAGCTAAGTTTCG
>JANZLC010000004.1:26264873-26284407 GCA_026413385.1 Erythroxylum gracilipes
TTCTAAGAAAATCTCCTCCAAACATTTCTTCTCCTTTCCCACCAAAGGATTTTGTTAACCTAGTTGTCCTTGAAGAATAAGAGGTAAATCAAATTGGTTGAGGATTCAACAACAAGGAAGAAGATAGATTGCTAAAGGAAAAGAATCAAAAGCAAAGGGTTTGGAAACAAGAAGAAGGAGAGGATAGCGCAGCAAGAATTTAAAGTTGTAGCAATGGTGTCGGTAATGCTCTTCATCTTGTTTGTGTTTTGTTATCCTTATACCATATCATGTATGGATTGGCATAATTATTTAGATATGTTGCTTCTGCTGCAAGTAATGATTTCTTAAAAGTTTTGAAATCTACCGTTTCTCCAAATATAGCATGTTTTCTTTTTCCGATCCAACAAGTACCAGCCGGCCAAGGCCAATGTAGTGGCCGATGTGTTTCGTAGAAAGTTTAAGATAGCTGCCATCACAAGTTTGTGTTTTCCTTTGGTAGATTATGTTAAGGAGGGACTAGAGCATGACTCACAAGCCAAGAGTTTAATGGAGTTGGCAAGTCGGGGGAAGACATGTCAATTTTGGCTTAAGGATGGGTGCTCATTACTAAAGGTAATCTTGTGTACGTGCCAAACTAGCAAAGGTTGAGGAAGGAAATCATTAAGGAGTGCCATGACTCCAAATGGGTGGGACATCCTGGTGTACATCGCACATTGGCACTTATAAAGCATGCCTGCTATTGGCCCCAATGCACGATGACATTGAGTTATATGTGAAGAGTTGTCTTGTGTGCCAATAAGATAAGGTGGATCAACATAAGCAAGTTGGTTTGCTAGAGCCATTGCCTATTCTGGAGAAGCCTTGGGAGAGTATCTCTATGGATTTAATCACATGTCTACAAAAGTCCAAGGGATTTAGCAACATTATGATGGTGGTAGATCAATTTAGCAAGTATGGAGTGTCCATCCCGATGTCTACAAAATTTATAGCTGAGAATGCAACATGTCTATTCTTTCGTCATGTAGTGAAGTATTGGAGCATACCGAAGACGATTGTGAGAGATCGAGACACTTGTTTTACCGGAAGATTCTGGATGGAGTTATTCAAGCTATTAGGTTTCGAGCTTAATTTCTCTATAAGTTTTCATTCTTAAATCGATGGTCAAATCGAGAGAGTGAATGCATTATTGGAGTTATTTTTAGGCATTATGCGAGTGCCAACTAGCATGATTGGGCCAAGTTGCTTGATGTTGCCCAATTCTCTTACAATTTACAAAAGAGCGAGTCAACGGGAGTTAGTTCGTTCGAGATTGCCGCAGGATGACAACCTATGACTCCTCACACTTTGGTGATTGGGTATAAAGGTTTGAGTCTTACCACATTTAAGTTTGCCAAGGGATGGCATGAGAAGACGGATATGGCACCAGCATACTTGGCAAGGGCTGCCAAGAGAATAAGAGGAGACACTTGGAGTTTGAGGAAGGAGACTTAGTGATGGTGAAGCTCCTTCCCTATCAAAATCGACGGTTGCCAAGGTACACAAAGGGCTAGTAAGGTGATATGAGGGCCTTTTCCCCATGGAGAAAAAAGTTGGTAAGCTAGCCTACCATTTGATGTTGCCATCATATTTGGAGATGCATCCAATCTTCCATGTGAGCTTGCTAAAACCGTACCATCTCGATAAGGAGGACCCAAGTAGGGGTGAATCGAGGAGAGCATCCACAGTCATTACTACTACTCACGAGTGCAAGGTAGAGGAGATATTGATGTATCATGTTATACTAAGGAGAGGTTCCTATCTAAACTATTGGAGTACTTTGTGAAATGAAAGGGATTGCTCGATTTGTGAAATGAAAGGGATTGCCTGATAATAAGGCGAGTTGGGAGCATGAGCTCACATTATGGGACTATAAGGACATGATGTGAAAAATATTGTGGCCAAATAAGTAAAAAACACTCACTGATGAACAAAAACACAACATCTAGTGTGAAAAATATTTTGGCCAAATAAGTAAAAGAAGGAGCTTAAATGGCCATTTATCAACAATCCCTATTAAATGGCTTATTAGCTCTAAATTTTTTAGGACAAAGGAAAAGTTATATACTTAAGCATCAATATATTCTGATTGAATTGATACATGGTGATATGAGGCAACAATTTAGTTAATATATTGAATTTCTCTTAAGCTTTATAAACTTAGGATAAGGCCCTCACAACACATATTATACCCTTAATTTCTATGAATTATATGGTAAAATAAATGCTCTAAAAAGATAGCCCAAGTCTTTTATAGAAGGCGGCCCCACCTTCATACACAAGTGGATGGTTTCTCTAAGTTTATCACCTTATAAAGTGCCCATTAAGGGTTATGAAACCATTAAGAGATAATATGGCTTAATCTCTACAAAATCATATCCATCAAGTCCATCACATTAGAAGCACCACAATGTGTTATGGATCTTATAAAAATCAAATGGTGAATCCATCAAGTTAGTCTCTTTAGGATCACCCAAACATTAGCACTATGGATTCATTAAGAGCTTAAGGCTCAACCACACTTCAAACATAACTACATGCTATAGGGATAGGAATATTGTGCATATTGAGGATTCATATGGCTTTGCTTACTACGACATAAAATGCTTTAGGCAACAACATTTTTGTAACAGTTTAAAAATATATTGCTAAAAATTAATGTAGAGCATTAACTTTTAAAGTGTGGCCTTCAATAATATTAAAAAGCAACGAAAATATTAATTTGTTGCTAGATATAAGACAAGGCAACCAAATTTTAAAAAAAGTTGCAATAAAGTCTTATATATGCAACATTTGAAATTGTTGTTATAGTTGCAGTCATCTATTTACTTAAAAGTATTTACTAATGTTACATTTTTATTTATATAGTTACTTACTAATGTATATTTACAATATAAAATTTTTCTATTTACAAATGAGTATTTAGAATATGTCTAAAAAAATCAAAATACCCATCAATTTGTATTTAGTAAAATTAAAACACATGATACAATTCCTTTAAAATACATAAAAGTACTGTAATATATACGCATATATAAATCTTTTTATTTAATTCCTCTCCTTTTTGAAGACAAAACCTATCCTTTTTTAAAAATATTAAAACTTGGTTATATTAAATAATAGTGAAGTACAGTAAGTTATAAGGAGTAAGCTTACTCCCTAGCTCCAAGAGTGTGACAAAACGACAACACATTGAGAAAACAAAGAAAAAACACGAATGACACAAGGAACCAAACAGAAAGCTCATACAACCGTATATCAAGAGGACAGTTAGAGAAGCTTGTTTGGTTAAGGGGTTATACTTCTAATGGCCAAGCAACGGCCCAAAAAAGTCAGGCACATATCCTCTACCCATGTTGTTCTCATCGTCATCAGCAAGTGGTGGCTAACAAAGCCCTTCCTCCTTTTTATTTATGAACTTTTAGAATCTACAGGATTTAAGCATCCAGATTAACAAACCTTGAGCACCATCTAATTGTGGGTCATACGCCTAAATCATATTGACTTGGGGAGAATGAATTTGGTAAGAGAGAATGAAGCTTTGAATTTAGGGCACTTGTGCGAGGCTTATCACAGGAGAAACTTGCTTTGTCCATTAAGCTCAAAACATGATATTCAAAGAAGTTTCTCTCCATTTGTCTTCTTTGTAAACCCCTCGTTCGAAACTTCTCAATTTTGCAGGTATTTTTTAAACTTGTGCCTATCACTGAAGTTTCATATACCAAGTTGTTGATGTGTTAGCTAAGCTATGCTTAAAGTGAGTGAAGCATTTGTGTTCACTTTCTTTAGATTTCATAAGCACACAGAAATTAGCAAAATTAGGAGGTGACGTAGGCATCATTAGGGGAAAGACGAAAACAAAACAATATCTTTTTATCAATTTTATTTCAAAGCACAGATAATATGTCATACTTCTTTCTATAGTCTATCTTAACGTAGTGTTCATGTACAGATAGATTCATAAATATCTTGACCTTTTCTTTTCTGATTCTGATTGTTAGTGATTCAAACTCTTTTTAATTATGTGTGTTAGCCTTTTGTATTGAATTATTCAAAATTTTGTACTTTATTTACATTAGTAGAGTAAAACTAATGGGTTTAGAATGATCCATATGCATGTATCTGATGCCTAAATTAACCCAGTTTTTTGCTAAAGTGGTTTAAAGGACTTGTTCTATTGACTTGATAAACTTATTCTATTTTTATAACTTAATGCTTAATTTTGTTGATTGACGTTGATGCAAAATTGTGATTCAAAGTTGTGGTTAAAAGATATAGCTCAACTAAGTCAGTTGTCTTATATTGAATCTTATGCCTAATGTTTTGATAAAAAAAATTAGGATATTGACTTGCTTATATCTACAATGACATTATTTCTCTTCATTCAGTGAAGCAAAGTGATTCATATCTATACCCTTTTGGATTATATTCTCAATTATATAAGTTACATAACTACAACTTGAAAATTGCATGTTAATAGTTATATTCTCATTGTTTCATCAGTCTCATGCTAAATGCCCAAGGCAACCATGACATGATTTGCTCTGTAAAATTGAGGGGCCAGTTGCATATGATGTATTGATAAAGGCATGACAATGCCTTGATAAGACTATGTCGTATTTCGTAGATCATCACTCCTTCTTCTAATCCTGGAGGTGACAAAAATGCACATGTTATTGGTGAAGATGATCCTGATAATTGGCATACTCAGGTCAAATGGAAAACAATTCTTTAAAGATCAAGCATTCGTGGTAGCATTTGGAGTACTTCCTTATCATCATTCTACTTGGTTGGTATTTCTGTCTATAGATTCTAGATCTGTGAAGGGATTTCCTAAGGTAACTCAAGAAGTTGTAGGACAGGTCAAAATCACCCTTATTATTGACCAAAAGTACTCATGCTTGTCTTGATGTGCAAACTCTTTCTTTGCAATTTCATAAAATTCATAACCTGGAAAAAGCATCCATAAGAAGTGAGAATCTAGTATGCAGGGATATTCTATTATGTGTATTTAAGAATTTTCTCAATATGTTTTGTTGCTTTGGTCCCCTTCTTGGGCAGAATCTTATCTGCAGAAAGAACTTGAAAGTTGACAAGAGCATCCATACTACCTATGTTAAAGCAATAAGAACAACACAACACTTCATTTATATTGAGAATCAGTACTTTCTTAAATAATCGTTTTATTGGCCATCATATAACAACGTAGGTACTTATATAATAGATATATTGTTATCTCTTGTTCAATTTCCTTAATTGACTTATGTTGTGCATTATCTTGTTATCTTTTTTGTTAAGATTAATTGCTTATGCTCATGTTTCTTGAATTTATTTATAAAAAGAATTGAATTATTATATTGTTAGTTTTTGGACTATATTATTTGTCTTGATTAAATTAAGGTCACAATAAAGTAGTTAGTATTTTATTTTTTAGATATATTGACCTGTTTGTAAGTACAGTAGTTTTACAATTCTAATTTACTTCTTATTTCTTTCGTCTTCATCTTTTTTGTAGGATGGTGATGATTAAGTTTGAGCGAGGAGGTACTTGGTGAAGGATTTTAGAGTGCCCATATATATTGGTTTTGTTTAGTCTTTAGACTAATTCACTTATATTCCATATGGAAAGAAGGACATAATGTAGACAAATATTTTAACTAGTCATTTTTTGCTTTTGTATTTTGAATATATTACAACGTTGAATTTTACAAGTCCTTATGGATTATATATCGATATAAATGTAGTTTTTTGTCGTTTACGTTTAACAGTACATATGCAACATACTATAATATCTGTATATTGCTTGTAATGTATTTATGGATGTTGCCTATATAATGACAAGAGTTTGCTTCTACGTTAAATATTATTGGTAACAAAAGAATAAATTGTTGCTTTTATTGTTACAAATTGTTGCCTAAAAAAATTCACTTTGTTTTTTTTATCTATTTAACATTGCTGCCTAAAAAAACTTAAAGTGTTGCAATATTCATTTAATATTGTTGCTATAGTTTGAAAATAATGTGTTGTTTTAGTCAAAACTTAAAGCAACATTTTTTATTTTGTTTCCTAATCAAAAAATTTTGTTGCCATATACTTATTGCAACACCACTTTTTTTAACGTTATGAATTCTGTTAACTTAATAAAAAAACAAAGATAATTGTACTAATAACTACGCTTTTGTATGTTTCCTAAAGCACTTTTTTGTCATAGTTGCTTAACCATAAGGTATCTACCATTCTCCCTTAATCTATGGGCTTAAGCCCCATCCTCCTTGACTATGTAAAGAATTACTTTCCTTATTAATCCTTTAGTGAGAGGGTTTGCCAAGTTCCTCTCAGATCTCACATATTCCACGAAAATTACTCTATTTTTATGAGTTGTTTAACTACACTATATCTGATGCAGACGTCTCTTCTCTTGTCAGTATACATGTTGTTTTTTGCTATCCTAATGGCTTTTTGTGAATCACAATGTAAGGAAACTGGTACATTTGGTTTCCCCATAATGATAGATCTCCCAGTAAGTTCCTCAACCATTGAGCTTCTTGATCAGCCGAATCAAGAGCAATGAATTTAGATTTTATAAGGGAGCATGCTATACATGTTAGTTTTGTTGATTTCCAAGATATAGCTCCTCCACCTAAGGTAAAAACATAATCACTAGTAAGGCTAACTTTATCACTATAAAACACCCAATTTGCGTCATAAAATCCTCCTAATACAACAAGAAAATTACTAAAAATGAAAGCATAAATTCATAGTTCTTTTAAGATATTTTAACAAGTGATAAAGTGTCTTCAAATGCTCACTACTTGGGTTATGAGTATGACTCAACCAACTAACAACATATATGTCAAGCCTCATATAATTCACTAGGAACATAACACTTTCTAGAATTTTAATGTACTCGACTTGTGAAATACTAGAACCTTTATTATTCTTGAGAGATATACTGGAATCATAGGGAGTTCTTATAGTCACAATATCAAAGAAACCAAAAAATTTTTAACATTTTTACAATAATAAGATTGATATAAGGAGAAGCCATTTTTTCCTCATTTTAATACCAAAAATCACATCATCTTCTCCTAAATCTTTCATATCAAAATGAGAAGATAAAAATATTTTGGTCTCATCACTAAAAATGAGCATGTAATCAACATAAAGGCATATAATCACACAATTTGCTTGAAACTTTTTTGAAAAAAAAAATACAGGAATAATATGCATTCAAAACATAGCCATTGCTTACTAACTTTTGGTCAAATTTCTCGTACCATTGTTTAGGAGCTTATTTAAGATCATAAAGGGAGTTTCTAAGCTTACATAACTTGTTCTCTTGACCAGGAACCATGTAACCCTCATGTTATTCTATATATATTTCTTCCTCTAATTCATCATTAAGAAATTTGATTTTCACATTCATTTGATACACTACTAGGCCATAAATGGTAGCAGGGACAAATACAGTTCTAATAGTAGCAATTTTGGTCACAGATGAGTAGGTCCCAAAATAGTCGATGCCTTTCTTTTGATTATAACCTATAACCACCAATTTGGCTACAAATTTTTGTATAGTTCCATTAGGCCTCGTTTTCTTTCTAAAGATCCATTTACATCTAATTGGTTTACAATCTTTAGGCAAATCAACTAAGTTTTAAGTACAGTTTGTCATTATTGAATCAAGTGCGCTTTTAATGGCTTCTTTCTAAAAGCTAGTGTCTATGGAAATCATTGCCTCTTCATATGTCTTAGGATCTTCCTAAGCCAAAAAGACGGGAAAATGTCCTTATTTATTCTATCAAGATCATAATATTCAATTAAGAAGGTTATAACAAGATTTGGTCCCAAACTTCTTTCAATTCTTTGCCTCTTACTCTCCCTAGGTTCATTTACATATTTATTTGGAACAAAAGTAGAAACAAGAAAAGATAAAAGGCATACAAACAACATTAGAAAGACTAGCAACATTTTTCTTTAATTGAAAGACATGTTCAAAATATTTTGCATCTCTAAATTTACAAATAGAATTATCACTCAAAGAAATGATTCTATAGCAGAACTGATTTGAGTATAACCAACAAAGACATCATCAAAGGTCTTAAGCCCAAAATTTTTCATTTTAAAGTCTAGTAAGCCAACTTTGGCTAGGCACCCACACATTTTCAAATAATTAAGGTTAGGAATAAATCCTTCTCTATAGCTCATAAGGGTTTTTGAAAAAATTTTGTGAGAAATTATATTAAAAATATAACACATAGAAATTACTGCTTCCCATATATTGTCAGACATACCAGAACTCAACATTATAACATTCATCATTTTCTTATGTGTTTAGTTATTCCTCTCAACTGCATCATCTTCTCATTTGAAATTATCTTAGATACACTTATCTTTTTATCTTTATTTTTCAATTGTACTTACATCTTGCTATACTTATCTTATCATAACATTTTAGTTTAGATAACATCTGATCATTTTTGTTTAGATTGAATCAATTATAAATTGATTCAACTTATCAACATTTGTGTATAAATATATGTACATTGTAAAGAGCAATTCACTTAGAAATCAATACACTTTATTTCATTCTCTATTTTTCAACTAGTTCTTTCATTTTCTTTATGGTATCAGACCTCACCTAAACCAAGTCCATTTTTTTTCATTTCCCTCTACCACAATACACAAACACAAAACCAATCATAATTTACCTCTACCATAATACACAACCACAATGTAGGCTGGTGATACATCCCTTCCAATTACCAAAATTACAAACTTCATCACTACCACTCTTAATAACCATAACTATCTTATCTGGCACAACCAAGTTAAAGCAATCCTACTTACCTATGATTTACTCAAATACATTGATAGAACGATCACACCACCATACATCATCTTATGCCACATTGTTGGAACCCCACCCTGGTGAAACACATGTCCGACGTCCTACGTGGCATCTGGATGCGCAACCCATGAGGGAGGGATTCCTCACCACAGAAGAGCTCAAAAACAATTTTAATTTACTTACTCCCAAACGGATTTGACAAATTCACCTCATCTTTCCTCTATAAAATTGATCTACTTAGGGCCCATAATTAAATCCAATTCTTAAGCTAAAATGAAATTTCTTGTCTCGAGATTAACTAGAAATAATAAACTCCTCAATCGGATCTCTATAGATTGAGAAATCGTCCAAATACGAATTTATATTCAAGAACGTCACATCCTTGACTCTCTTTGTTTTTGATCCGTAAATTCTCACTAAACCCAAAAGTTCTAATTTAATCAAAAGGGGTAGAATTTTTTTTTTTGAAAGATAATGCTTCGAAAACTGAGTAAATCGGAGGTCAAACGAAAAAGTTATCAATGAAAGAGTGAAACAAAATTCGGAAAGAAACTAACATAATAATAAAAACAAAATTTGAAATTCAGAAGCAGAGGGACGAAGCTCGCGGCTCGCCCATGCGGGCACTCGCGATCGCGAGCTGCTCGCAGGAGCAAAGCGTTCGCCCTCGCGAGCGCTATCGCGAGTACGCTCGCCGGGCGAGCGCTCGCATCGCGAGGGTGCGAGTTCGAAGAATCGCCCAGCAGCTAGCACTCGCGATCGCGAGTGCGCGCGTTGGCGAGACGCTCACACTTGCGAGCGCTCGCACTCACGAGGGTGCAATTCCGAGAGAAAAATCATTTTTTACCTATTAAAATA
This sequence comes from Erythroxylum gracilipes, assembly GCA_026413385.1. NCBI lineage: Eukaryota > Viridiplantae > Streptophyta > Magnoliopsida > Malpighiales > Erythroxylaceae > Erythroxylum > Erythroxylum gracilipes. The sequence continues at coordinate 26,274,601 of JANZLC010000004.1, forward strand.
ACTAAAACTTCAAAAATTCATAATTCTTTGCCTAAAAGTCCAAATCTTACAAACTTGGTGCCTATGGAAAGCCAAAGGAAAGTTCTACAACTTTTAAGAGGATTAAAAGCCTAAATTGGTCAGTAAGATGGTCAAAAATTGCTACAAATATACTGTCCAAATTTGAATTTTCCTACATAAGGTCAGAATTTTGAAACTTCATATCTTTTAACACAAAAGCCTAAAAATGTTATATTTTACCTCATTGTAAAGATAAAAAGATGCTTTACAACTTTGATGAAGGGAACAAAAATCAATTCAATCATTTGAAGGGGTAAAAACACCCTCAAAGTTACTGCCTATATCAAAGCCAATGGAACAGTAACTTTACCCAAATGAACAGTAACTGTCATCTTCTCAGCCTCATAACTTTTTATTCCTAGCTCCAATAAGTTCATATTATACATCAATAGAACCTTCCTCTAACCTTATCCTTCTTAAAGAACTTCTTAACTCTCTTTTCTCAAGCAAAAATCAACAAAGCCCTAACCTTTTTCCTCTTTGCCGAAAGTCTCTCCCTCTCTTTTCTTTGTAAGTGTCGTGAGCCTCTCTCTATTCTTTTCTTCTTGAAGTTTCGTGAGTCTTCTTTCAAAAGACTTAACTCCTTTATTTCTTAACTTAAAACCTAAGCCTAAAACTACATAGTTTTACCAATCCCCTCATCTTTTACTAGCAATTTTTCGTAACTCCCACCTAACCATACGACACTTCATTTGCTTCTTCTCCTTTTTGATTTTTTTTGTAAGCTTCCTTCACCTAAAACGACAATGCTTAATCTTCCTTCTTTTATTTTTACTTTAAAGACTCTCCAAAGAATAAAATACCCCTCCTTCATAGCCTTAAACTTTATAACTTCCTAAATTACCCCCAATTCATATCATTCTTTTTAATACTTTTAATACTACCATTTATAAAAACTCTAATTTAATTAAATCCTTTCATTTAGAAATCATAACCTAAGCAATAAAATCCTCAATTTATTCCAACCAAAAGAAAATTATTAATCTAAACCCCAAAATAATTTAAACTTGCTTATTGATTATGAAAAAGGAATCGAGGCCCAACAGTTACATCTTGCACATGTTGCCTTACAATACATGTAATCCAATTTAGAGTTATTGGCAATTCGTAAGAAGAATAATAATCTATTAGTAAATGCAAGATTATGCTACACACGTCTTTGTAATATCTACATTGGAAAAACAATTTTCCCTTTTCTTCTTCTAGTTCGTTGCACAACACACATATTTGGTCAAATGAGCCAAACCATCTGTTCTTGGTTCTGATCCTGTTCTTGGTAACTAGTCAGGTGAACACTGATGTTTTTGGGTTTAAGGAGTTCTTCCGTAGGTGGTTGAACCAGGTTACATTCTCTCCTTTAGTCTGTAATGCTTTATAGTATGACTTGTTGGTGAATTCTCCTATTGAATCTAGTTTCCAAATGACACTATCCCCACTATACCAGTGGGTGATCTAAGGAAAGTATTCAATTAGGAAGTTGAATCCTTTAAAATTACCACCCCATCTTCTATCATGCATTATTGAGGATACTCTAGCATTAAGAGGAACTATGTTGGCTAGTTGGTATATTTCACTTCTTAGGAAAAGAGGATAGTACTCAAACCAGTTGTTAAACCACACTTAAATATCCTCTCTGTTATCCAACCCATGCTAGAAATTTTCATTCCTAATATAAGTTTTGTGTATCCATTTTATCCTAATGGCATTCTTGTTTACATATAGCCTCCAGATACTTTTACACCAAAGTGCTTTTTGCATTAGAGGAATACAAATTATCCCTAATCCTATCCAATTTTTTGGAATTGTCACTTCACTCCATTTGACTTTAGCTTTCTTGGAATTATTTGTTTTTCTGGACCATAAGAATGCTTTCATGATATAATCAATCTCCTTAATTACTTTTCTAAGTAGGATGATGTGAGTGATCCAGTGAACATATGTAACACACCACTCTCATAGAGCATATTTTATATTTGAGAACATACTCTACGAGGATGACACGTTGTAACAGACAAATCGAGTCATTGCAAAATTTTTCTCAAACATAAACACAAACACATATTTAGTAGTTAGTAAACATTAGGCCGATTTCATTATCATACATATTCAATCATAAATGTCATTACATTGTACAATTCATAGGTACATTGCTCAATTGTTACGAAATACAATATTTGATACAAAATGACTGAAAATAAATGCAAGTGCAAACTGATCCCGACCACTAGCTTATATTCAATACAGTGACTATACTCCAATTGTCCTAATTGGATATCTTCTCTAAACCTTAAAGGCCACAATGCAATGTTGGTGAGTTTTGCGAACTCAGTTGAGTAACTATCTTTGATGGTTCACTCTTGTCATACAACACAACCATTCATGTTATCATAAAACTCACATCAACTTGATTATCGTCAAGTAATATCACGAAACACTTTGATCACAAATGTCACATTTCAAACACAAATCTATACAATTCATCATTATGCTACAATTTTGTAGAACATAATCATCGATAAATTATCACGTATTCATACAAGAAAAGTGCTCAAAATGATGCAGTCATTTAATTTATTCATATCATATATGAATGCAATGTTTATGAGACTCAAATTCATTTATTACGTTGTTGTGACTGTGTGCCCTTTTCACTGTCCCATATCTGTTGTAGATATTGGGCTTTTTCATGCTGTCCCTTATTCGTTGGGGATATAGGGCTCATTGCACACATTGAGCTTTAGGCTCTTTCCATAAATTTCTGAGATTTAAGCTCTTTTTTACTAGCGACATTAGTCACAACTGCCTTTATGTTTAATGCATTGGAATGAAATGCATGCCACAAATTCAATCATTATGCTCATTTAGTCACATTCACATTCTTTCTCATTCATATTTGTCATCAAACTTTTAGTCTGGCATTTAACATTTAAGTTGAGAAATAAGTAGTCAATCACATTCACATTCAAGTAGCACTTCCAATGTTTTATTCATACATCAAACTGCTCAAACATTTCATGTTTGGAATTCAGTACACATACATCACATATCGATTCAATTTAGTATCAAACAGAACAAATCAAGGTGAGACCATCTTAGGTTACTCACAGTACGCTCCCGTATATGCTATTGCCTGGATGGTCCGACAATGTTGGAATGGCGTACGTCTTGAACGTCTAAATACACATACATTGTATACATTACTAACTTGATCAATCAAATACATATTCAACTACGCACATATATATGTTCCATGTGCAATGCATGCTTAATAACTATCCAGGGTATGGTTCCTTAATCACAATTCATAATCGTTCAAACATTATCACTCGAATATGTCTTGTTAATGCTTATAATACCTTAAATACATTTAATCATGCTCAATTCATTAACCATTCTAGCTTTTTCCTCAAAATAGACTTTTGGGTCTACTTTACATGATCATTATGATAAGGAAAATGGTGTATTTCTCTAGACAATTGTTCCCCTTTGCCTTAAGCTTCTAATGACACAAAGATCATATAATTTGGTTCATTATTCTATGAGCTATGCTCAAAATACTACAAACTGAGTACATTTGAAATTTTGGCTAAGGCATGATCATGCATTCAAGTTGTATAACTCTTATCTCTCAATTCAAATATCTAAAAATTACAAAATATATACCAATTGAAAGCTAAGAGAATAAGCTACAACTTTTGTGAAGACACTTTTGTCTGATTTGGCCTACATCAATACAGTTTATTTGATAGCAACAGGACATGATTTCTATCACGGGTAGTGTTATAGCCTACGCTAAGAGTCAATTTCAAGTTAAATTTTAAGACCCTTAAGGATAGAATTCAAATTCAATTTATTCTTAAAAATTGTAGTTAAATGTCTCTATTTCAATTTAAATCAAGAATCATCTCATTTGGAAATCTACAGATCAATATATAATCAAAATACCAAAGCATGATCAGTAAAATCATTCCAGTTAATAATATTCTAGCACACTCACCATTTTCATCCTAAATTTATCATTCAATCTTTTTTGAATGGATTCAGATGTTCATAACTTTTGGTGTAGATGAAGAAAATTGTGTTATGAGTTTATTGGCTCAAGTCTAATGTCATTTGGATGTCAGGAGAAGAAGTTATAATAAAAAGAACAAAGGATGTTCAGAGAAAACACTACAGCTAACATATTCCAACAATTCTTCTTCACCAATATCACATGAATTTTAGTCCAATTCAAACATTATTCTTATATCATTTAACATGCCTTAAAGCTTAGATTCTTACTTACCTATTAGATTTCCAATTGAACACAAAACTTCATATTAAACCAAGTCTCCAATCATGCAAGATCAATCACAAACTCTAGGTGAAAATAGATTGTGGACAGCAATATGAAGACCACTTTTAGCTGGTTTTCTTGGCTATTTTGTGTAAAGTAAAAAGCTGGTTTGGTGCAGCAATTTGGCTAGGGTTCACGCAAAATACAGAGGAAATTGGAAGCAATTTTAGTGGACAAAAGTGAGAATCAGCAGAAACATTGCTGTTGGAGTTTGCTCCGTCAACTTTCTAGGTGTCACCATTAAAGCACAACACTTGTCCTAAGGCATGTCTTACATTTGCCTAATCAAGATGCTACCACTAATCCACTCAAGATGCTTCCATTTGTCCCCTACTAAATCAGTCCATATGTCACATAATAATTGGTCTAATTGTCATTTAATTACTAGTCCATTTGTCACACATTTAACTATGCCAAATGTCACTCAATTTAAGACTTAATCATTCAAAATTTTCATGTATCAATTTATTCTATCACTTAACATTTGTCCTAGTCCAAATGTACATTTTATTTCATCAATCTCTTAATTAATCACAATTAATTCCAATTCATTAATTGAAATCCAATCATACCAAAATTCAAGACATACTAAATCACAATTCACTTCATTTTCACTTAACATTTTTCATACCCCGAACATGTTAATTAAGTGCCGGGCCATTTGTCTAATTCACAATTCATGTGTGTATGCTCATATCATGCCTTTGAATATAATTATAATAATCATGTCACAATTGTACCAATTTCGCTCTACATGCTGATACTCATATAACTCTTTAGTCTAACTCTTTAAATATCTCAATCATTTGAGAGACGGGATGCTACACAAACTTTGGAAATTTTGCTTAACACAATCCAAACATAGGACCATTTTGGGCTCTTGTATTGCTTTAAACTCCTTTCGACTTCTTTATATAACAAAATGCCACCAACACAAGTTTGTTTGTGGATTTATATTTATCTCATATTGGTGAACTGGGTTAGAACACAATAGGATGTCACAAATGCCTAGAGAATATAATGTCGCCTTATTAAACACAGTTTGGACACAATCACATTAGTATCATATTAGTCCTTCAAAAAACTTGTCCGAGATTAGAATGTGGCAAGATTGAACACGGGTAGCAACAAAGTACCATGTTAGCATCGTGTTTTGATATTATGTCAGCTTCATGTTCTAAGTCCTTCATTTAAAATTTTCCAAATTTGTTCCAAATTGACTTAAATCTTTCCAAATTTACTCCCTCATTGAGGGAATGACACAAGACATAAAACCAAATATATAAGTCATTTTAAGCACCAAATTCATTGAAAAATATCAATATAAAAGCATAATGCTCTCTAAATTCATATTAAAAATGTAGTAAAATTGACACTTATCATAATGGAATTGGTATTCTATACCTTCTAAAAAATATTATTACTAAAATACTTATATTTTCTTAAATTTTGAAATGAATGCAAGATTTTAATGTATAATAAATCTTAAGGATGATACAAAATTGCATTGCAGATACCAATTGGATAATTTGAATGGAATAATTTGGATTAAAAATGTTTCTTCAAAATTTCAAAGAGTTATGAATGACACTTTTTTTACCATATTCCAAAATTTGTGTAGTTTACAAAAACGACATTTTTATATTTTTATCTTCAATATATAATAATTTTAAAAAATTATTTATATATTTAAAAGGAATGGATTAATAGCTTTTGAATTAAAACATAGTCTTTGACAATAGAAATCAAACTCTTAGGACACTATAGTTAACAAGCCGTAGTTACACCAATAAAAAGAACTTTAGAATTCACAAATAAATTTCCTAATCAAATATTAAACAAAAAGTTATTACAAACATTACACCTAACTAACCTAGACACTTATAAAATTGTAGAGATATATGCTTCTAATTTATGTTATGGAGGAATCTTAAAGAAAATTATTGATGATTAAAAATAAATCATGCAATATAATTCTTGGTATTGGAATTTTACCCAAAGTAACTATTCTACAATTAAACATAAATTCTTGAAATTGTGTTTTATATTATAAAATCTAAAATTAATTTATTAGTTCAAACAAATTTATTGTAAATATCAAAAGAAATTTTACAAAAAGGTGTTCAAAATATTTCATCAAAATAGTATTTTTTCTAGGAGAAAAACATTTTTAAGTTTTCTTTTATTTTGATATTTAATATATTAAAGAAGAACTATATTCTCAATTTTTTGACTAATGTGAATTTTTAGAAAATAGAACATAACTCTACGGCCCAAAAATCCAAATTCTCTATAAAGAACTCCTCCAACAAAACTCTAATTAAAGTTCCCCCAACAAACTAACTAGAGTCCTAGAGGGAAAACAAAAACAATTCCATGTCTCCCTATAAAAACTCCATATAAAATCTTTAAGTTTACAAATTCATATACAATAGTGACTTTGTCATCTATAACATTGGAGTTAGGAAAAGATCTAATTCTCTAGAGAAATATCCTAAAAATTAAATTAATTAAAAATTAGTTCCACAAAATGTTGAGAGAAAATTATATCGCATCAACCAAAGTCTCTCACACAAAGTAATTTACAAAGTTAATAATCTTTAACACAATTTTCTTAAAACTAGCAAGTAGATTTCTTAAAACTACAAATTTTAAAATATTGTAAAGCATTTACAATTTTTTAACATTTCTCTTATTAGTTTAGAAAGCCAAAGGCTTGATATAAGATATAAGTAATATGGAGAGTTGTATTGCTTGCTCTCAAAGGATTATCTGCCTCTCCTTGCTTTAATGGATGTTTTAATAAGGGCAAAAGTTACCAATCTTCTCTTAACATTTTACATAAAGTCCAAGATAGCCCATATCATTGTCTCTAATGCCAATTTGTACGCTAACTTTTACAAAATGTTATGATTTTAACATGGCTTACCAATTGTAACACTGGCTTGCCAACTATGTAATTCTTACCATATGGACATTGATATGGCTCATAAAAGTTAAAATTGTGTATGTTGTCAAATTTTAATTATTAAATTATTAAAATAAAATTACTTCTCCTTGTTATAATGGATTCTTTTTGTAATGGCAAAAGGTGTCATTCTCCCCTTAACATTTTACATAAAGTCTAAGATAGCCCATATTATTCCCTTTGATACCTGTTTGTACCCTAACTTTTACAAAATGTTATGATCTTAACGTGGCCTGAAATTATGACATGTGTCTTGCCAATTATGTAATTCTTGGCATATGGACATTGATGTGGCACACAAAAATTAATTTTTTGTATATTATCAATTTTAATTATTAAAATAAAAACATATTACATTATTTTCCTATGTTTAACAAGAATTTTAACAAACTATAAATCGAAATTAACAAGCACAAAATCACCTATCTATTTTTTTAAACTTCCCTAACACTAGAAACCCTAAATTTGTTTGCTTCTTGCCAAAGCCTAAATATCCTTTTTACATTCAAACCTTAGATCCCCCATTTGATCTTTGAACCATAAATTCCCTTTTTAAAATTTCTTTTCACATATTAAAGGATGGACTTTCTTATAGGATTCCTTCATTTGATCTTCTTTTCTCATCTTTATTCTTTCAAAAATAACATCTTATTTATTGTAGTTAATCTTTTTAGATTTCACAGCTAGCACTTAAGACAAATATAGTGACTATTTAATCACTACAAATTAATTTCCTTACATTTTAATTATTTAAGGTGGCATTTATGATTTCAATTTTTTGCTTTTAATTATCACCTAGATAATAAACTTTAAAATTATCTCATTTCAATCTGTTACAAATACTAGAGGTAATTGGCCTTGTGAGAGAGTCAATCTTTTATCTTTTTAACATAATTTTTTATTCACATTCAAACATTTTACATAAAAGAAATATACTTTAGAATCAAGTGCTTCATAATGCTCATCATATAATAAACAATGTCAATCATTATGCAATGAGATATGATAATACAATGAATGGAGATACATTTTGAAATGTTTATCAACAATATAATAAATATCTATATAATCACATATCCAATATATCTATCTCCTAGAATTAGATTCATCATTAAGTCTAACACCATATCATGTATAGATATATACTTCATATTCATTTCACTTTATGAAACTATATTTTTCACCTAATTATACTTGGTATATATATTTGATTTTGTAATAAAATTTGGGATCTTTCATATAAATGATTGTTGCTTAACTATCACAGTTGATTAATATTTGATTAGTTTTCCTTTTAGTGACTCCAAAATGAACTAAGAAACATGTGTCAAATATCTTCCAGTATTGCAATTAAAAATGCTATAAATTCAACTTCCATTTTGGATAAAGCAAAACAAGATTATTTATTACTTTTAAATAATATTGCATCATTGTTATGTAAAAAAACAATCTAAAGGTAAAATTTTCTCTCTCATTTAAATCTCCTACCGAACTTGCATCTGTATAACCTTATATACAAATGTCATTACCTTGAAAACACAATGCGTAATCAATATACCTTTTGAATACCTTAAGATTCTCTTCACTATTTTCCAATGTGTTTAACTTGAATTTTACTGATATATGCTTACCATTTTAATAATATAATAAATATTTGGGCATATACAAGTGTTCTAACTACATTGGAATAAGAAACTTTTTTCATTTTTTTCCTCTTTCTTATGGTATTTTGGAAATAACTTTTTACTAAGGCCTTCAATTTTGGAAATAGGAATATCAATTGGCTGGTAATCTTATATAAGGAATCATTCAAAAATTATACAAATATATATTACTTGTGAAAGAGATAATAACCTCTTTAAACGATCTTTTAAAAACTTTACGCAAAGAATGTATTTAACTTCATCCATATATTTTATTTTAAATTCGAATGATAACTAATTTTTTATTTCCTTAACAAAATCATTAATATTACAGGCAATCAAATTATCATCTACATATAAAGATGAAGTTGCAAATTTAACTTTGAATCTTTTAATGTATACACAATGGTATTCATTAACAAGGTGGAAATCATAAAAAATAATTATATTATGAAAAAACATATAACATTTTCTTGATGACTACTTCAAGTTATAAATTAATTTTCATAATCAACATACTTTATATTCTTGGTTTGTCTTAATGGGACCTATAAGTTGTTTTTTTTCTTCTAGTTCTCTATTAAGAAAAAATAATCTTTACATCCATTTGATATAATTCATAATATAAGATGGATACTACACTTAGGATTAATCGAATTGAAGTAAACCTCAAAATTGGTGAACATGTCAACTCATGATAAATTTTCTCAAATTATGTATTAGTCCCAAAGTGAGTTAACGATGCCTATAACCAAATTAAAATTAAAATAATCAAATCTAGTACAAATTTAATTATGACA
>JANZLC010000004.1:26284507-26294541 GCA_026413385.1 Erythroxylum gracilipes
AGCTATCAAAGCCGAAATAATCCTCGGTGCTTTCAATTTCCTGTCCCCTCTAAATATCACTTTCTCTCCACTATCCAGATCAAACTCCACAATCTTCTGTTTACAATCCAACTTGGCATTGTACCGTTCCAAGGTGTCCATCCCTAGAATCACATCTAAACCTCTCATCCTCAAAGGCATCAGATCCACAATGAGTTGTTTCCCACCAATACAAATCGCACAATCCCTATAAACATGACTAATCACAATACACTGGCTAAACATTAATCAATCAAACAATTAAACAATAATTTATAAAGGATATGGAAGAGAGAATTAAACCGATTTATAGTGATTCAGTAAACAACCCTTGCCTACATTCACTCTTAAGACTCTTCTTAGAATTCCATTATAATTCTTCTTTCAAATTGAAGAATAACTTTTGTACAATCTTTTCTTAGGAAAAAAAGCCCTTTTTCAATCTTCCCTAATAATGAAGAGGAACCTTAATACCACTTAGAACACCCCCAAGTAAAATAATATGATACCCCAACTAAATCTTCTAACTTAAAATACCTTAATTTATCACTTGATAACTCTAAAGAGGCTCACCCAGACAAATATAAGACAATGATGCTCAACTTATTGAAAAAAAATTAAAAATGTGAGTAAAAGACATCCAAATGCTTCTTGAGGCAACAAAAAAAAGTGAAAATATGCATTTATAGGGTTATATGACCCCTACTAGCAAATTGGAGCCAAAAACTAACCATTATAATAGCTAGTTACAAAGCATTGATTGACTAATATAGCACATTAATATACCAATGTGCATTGGATGCACATATTCACTAGTTGTTGAGACATTGGTCAACTAATAAGGCATATTATTTAACTTGTCCCCTAGATAGATATCTGTTAAGCATAAACCAACATTGGTCAACCAATGTATTAAAAAACAACCCTATTATAAATTTAACCTACACTGGTTAATAATTGTATCATATTGGTCAACTAATGTGTATTCATCACAAAATTTGCTAGTCATTGCTTATTGGTTTACTTATCGACCATATTAACTGACTAATATGTCTTTGGAGGGACATTAGTAAACCTCATCATCACATTTGTTTAAAAAAAGGTGTCAATAAACTCCCCTATTGCGCATTTAACTAATATTAGTTGACTACTACCCTATATTGGTCAACCAATCATCCCAAAACATGATTTTAACAAATTCAATACTCAAACTTGATTTGTTTAATGAAATTATAATAAAAACTTAAAATTTTAGCCTCATAGAGTATTTGAAAGATTAAGGAGCTTTTCTTTTAAAAATTTAAAACTTCAATACCTCTTAATGAATGAAAAGACTCATGAAATGTTTATGCATAGTGAGCCTTCAAGATTATCAAAGTGACAAAATGATATTACATTTATAATTAAAAAATATAGAATGATATTAATGTCCATGATCTTCTTTTATTGTTGAATTGATCATCACTTTGATGGTTGTAAACTTCAACTTCTTTTTATCAACTTCATGAACTACCTTCTTGAGCTTATGACTAATTTTGTTCTTATTTTCTTCTTATCAAAATAAAAAACTCGTTAGTAATAATCATGTTTTTCAATCATCAAAATATCAATTCAAACCTCTCTTAATTCAATATTATGTATATCCTTTAGTAGCAATATATGTATTATATCTTTTGACACTGCCATCAATATTTTGTTTTATTTTAAAAACACATTTGTTCCCAATATCTTTTCAACCATTAGGGAGATTAATTCATGCACGTCCTTGATTAGAGTTCAAAGAATTAATTTTTTTTCTTTCATTGCTTTCGACTATATGTCTTTAATAGGACCAATAAGTGCCTTATTTGCATTGACTCACCCTTTTCTTGTAAGATAGTCATGTAAATTTTCCCTAGTACTTTAAAATAATGTCAGGAAATTATTATATAATTACTTCTACGTAAACAAGATTTGTGAGATACAAATTCATAAATTCCTTGTTACTCCTACTTGAATAAAATAAAATAGGTAAACTCTTCATGATTTGCAATCAAAATTGATCTTGAGTTAATTCTTTATTTTTTATTTTCCCACTTAAACAAGGTCCCTTTTCCTTATTTTATGTAATGGAGTCACTTTGATCTTGAGTATCATATAAAAACAGGTCTTTTCTTAGTTCACCCTACTTTAAGAAGTCATTTTCTAATAATGTGACATCTCATGATTTAAATTCAATTACTTATTCATTACCTTTATAAATATATACTTTTTTCAGGATTCATAATATCTAATAAAGATACTTTCAATCTCTTATGGGCTTAATTTTCCATATTTATGAGAGAGAATATGAATATAGCCAACATACTTTATATTCTTAAGTTTTTCATGTCGGGTTTTTTATCTATCTATAATTCATATAAAGTGCTTCTAACTGATGTAGTGAATATGTGATTAATTACATTAGTGGTTGTGAAAAATGCATTACCTTAATAGGTGATAGATAAGCCTCCTTATGTCATCATAGACATAACCATTCTAGAAACATTTTGTTTCATCTTTCTACAACATCATTATGCTGTAGTGTTTAAGAAATACTAAATTGTCTTTCTATTCCTTTTATATCATATAATATATCTAACTTATCATATAAATATTGTTACCCTCGATCAATTTTTAATGCTTTTACTTTTTTCATATCTAATTGATTATCCACCAAAATAATACATTTTATGAAACAATTTAATGCTTTTAATTTGTGATAAATTAAATATACGTTATCATATTTAGTCATTTATAAAAGTGATGAAATACGTAGCCCTATATGTTACCTTTATATTTATTAGACCATATTTGTCTGAATAAATTAGTTATAATTAATTAGATGCTTGTGTTCCCTTTTCAATACCTTTCTTATCATTTTACCAGTTAGAAAATGCTCACAAATAGATGGTAGAACTACTTAATTTAAATTAAATTAAAGGCCTTCTTTATCTAATTGAATTATTCAATTTTGACAAATGTGATATAGACTAACATGTCATAAACTTACATCATGATTGAAAATAATAGATGATGTAAATAATGAAGAACTTATATTACTACTTTGTTAAACAATATCTAAAATCATCCCTACGATTGATAATCAAAGGACAAGTATATCCTCGTATACAATGTTATGATTTTCATTATGTTGCTTTAACCAATATGGCATGAAAAGATAGTCTTAATTATCAAACTTTGTATTATTGTCATTGATAGTAAGCATAAGTTTTCTTTGATCTAACATATACAAACTTTTTGTATAAACTTGGATTAGCTATTCTTACTCAAAAGATCTATTTCTTATTATGCCTTAAACATTGTAGCAATATTGAATCCAAATTCAGTATCAAATACTCAAAAGCACGAATAAGAAATATATATGATGTCTATCATATCTTGTATTTGTAAGAAAAATCATGCATGTATCTTTTTCTAATGAGGACTATTATCATTTTATAGCAAATTTGTTCAATTATAGTCCATTTTTATCCTTAAGATTACTTTAATCTTGTAGCCAAACAACATTGATCTGAGCTTAGATTACTTTAATCCTGCAACCAAAAAACTATACTCTAGTCTATGTTTACTTTAATCTTATAGCCAAGCAAGGTTGTCTTCATCCTTTCCAAACCCTAGCCACATTTAGAAACCTGCTATCACTCGTTATTATTATGTGAAGACGAAGCCATGTAGAGGTAGGAACTAGCCACCTACAATGAACAAAAGAAATGCATTCGTCTAAGCATAGCATTAAGATTTCCTAAACGTTGAAGTTTTAATTTTTCTATAACTATATTTGAACATGTTATATGTGTCAATTAATGAAAGTCATGGGTTTATATCCGGTAACACCCCCAATAATCCATCAAAAATTCAATAATGATATTATTGTAACTTCTTCTTTTCTCTCTCATTCCCTCTTCTTCTGTGAGTGATTTCTGTATCTTCACATTATTCCTTATTCAAACGTAATAACTTGGTATTATAGCAGATGAATCTCGGAATATAACCAGAAAAAGGGATGAGGGAAACAAAACTTCAAAGGATCAAGGAAAACCTAAAAAGCTTACTTAAAAATTAAGTCATAAATCAGAAATTATTGGTTGAAAATCAAGGCTAGACAAGAGACAGGAACATGAGCTTATGGAGTTGAAAATCATGCTTCATTAGTTCATGAGAACAATGGTGGGAGTGACAGAGCATGGCTCGCTGGGGAAGGAGCCGATAACACCACTTACAAGAAAGTTACAAGGGAATGAAATATATATAACCCCGTTAAGATTTAACAAAATCAATTTTCTCTTATTTGAAGGGAATGAGATGAACAGTTAACAATATAAGTGTGATTTTTTTTTTGCAATGGATCACACCCCGAATAAGAAGAAAGTGGGATCACGACAATAAACTTAGAATGGGATGAACAGGAGTGGTATCAACTTCTCATAACAAAACGTGCTTATGTGGAATTACTAGGATGGTAAGCTGAAGGATATGATTAAACAGAGATTTGTTAAGGAAGTTTTTAAAGACCCAGTAGGTGATTTCAAGGAACTATAATGGCAATATTTGGTGCAAGATTATTGTGCTCAGTTTGACAGATATTATAATAAGCTCACATTATTAAAGGAATATTTGATTGAATTCTTCCTAAAGGGATTAAAACCTAAGTTGGAGGTTACCGTCAACCTCCTTGAGCCTCGTACTTTTTAATAGACATACTCACTGGTGAGGAAAAAGGAAATTATATTGGCGGTCCATTTCATATTGCTTCACATAAAGGGAAACATTAGAACCAGCTATCCATTGAGAATGAATAGGAACCCGAGCACTAAAGCAAGATACTTAACCACTTTGTGCCTTAAAACCCAACTTGATAGAGGAATTATATCTACCTTGAACTCCCAAAGAGTTATGACACAAGGCGGCCCCTCCTAAAGCCTAACTCCAACCAAGGTCATAACTAACAAAAATTCGATTATTAGAGGGCTAAAGGATTATGCTTCTAGTATGATGAGAGATATGTCTTGGGCTATATATGTAGAAGGAAACGACTTCAATTATAAAAGATCGATAGAGAGAAGGAAACGAGGGAAGAATGGCCTAAGCAAGATAGGGAAATTACGATGGAACTAGAGCATCCTAATGTCTCTTTACAGGAGATGATAGGGGGAATGGATGGAGAAGAATATAACAAGATGTGGGTGATAGAATACCACCTACAAAGACCCATATAAATACTAATAGACAACATAAGTACATATAGCGTCTTAGATAAGGTCATGGCCAAAAAGGAGCATGATCAATTGGAGAGCATTCTAGGTATTCATATTATGATCGTAGCTGGTCCCTAGATAAGTTACCATGGTTGGCTACACTTGATGACATCTTGTGTAACTACAAGACATAAGTCATGAGGTTTACATAGAAAGGGAAACTAGTGACCCTATCAAACAACAAGAGACAAAAAGTGAAGATTATATTAGGGAAAAGGCTAAATAAGAAGATAAAAAGAGCTTGAGTAAATGGGGTATACATGATATAGTTAATAAACCCTCTCAAATGCTAGTTATAGCAAATGGAATTAGAAGAACATGTCTTACTAATGGACGAGCTCCAAGCACTGATAGTAGAGTTCACGCCCTCAAAGAGAACCTAAGACTTTAGAATCAAGCCCAAGGAAGGATTAGACTTTATTAATGTTCAACTCTATTATTATTCAGGGAGAGCAAAAGGATGTGATTGAGAAGGTGGTGTTATAACTACTACATCAAGGATTCATCTGCACATCTTAAGCCCTTATGTGTCTCTAATAGTATTGGTGCAGAAGAAGGCCAACTCTCAGTGAATGTGCATCAACTACTTAGAATTGCATAAGCACATTATAAAGGACAAGTTTCTTATTCCCTTGATTGAAGATTTGCTTGACAAATCGCACGGATCCAGTTGGTGCTCTAAATTGGATCTTACATTCGGATACCATCAGATCAAATTAAGGGAGGAAGACATAGCTAAAACAACCTTTAAACCGCACCAAGGACACTACGAGTTCCTTGTAATGCCTTTTAGGTTGACAAATGCACTATCAATATTCTAAAACTTGATGAACGAGATCTCTTGCCCATTCCTTAGGATATTTATACTCGATAACCTCCTTATTATAGCAATGACTTCCATTAATATATGCATCACTTGAGAAAATCTCTTAGAACACTCCGAGCTCATTAGATGTATTTAACAATAACAAATGCATATTTGGGGCAAGACAAATATAGTACCTCGGACACTTGATCCCCGTAGAAGAGGTGGCCATATATGAAAAGAAGGTGGCAATACTTTGAAACTGGTTGGTACTCGGATCACTTGAGAAGCTTCAAGGCTTCCTTGGGCTCATCAGGTAACATGCATTTCATTAGGAACTACACTTAGTTGGTCTAACCTTTGAATGAATTTCTCGAGACCTAAATGATAAGTGAGTGGGCTTGGGGGGAAGATAACAACGGGCTTTTGACGAGGCCCTCATCTCGACCCTAGTCTTAGACCTACCTAACTTTTCTAGGCTATTCGTTCTCGAGGTAGATGCATGCAAAATCAGTATTAGGGTGGTGTTATAATAAGAAAATTGTTTGATTGCATCCTTAAATAAGATGATGGATAATAGACACCTCGGTTTGTTAATGTATGAGAAGGAATTTCTACACCTCAGTTTGTTAATGTACGAGAAGGAATTTCTAGTTATCATTAAGGCGATCAAGCAGTGGCACCACTACCTCTACGACAAGAAGTTCCAAGTTCAGACCTATCATTAAAGCCTTATATTCCTACTAGAACAATTGATCTCCACCCCCTTTAACATATATGGTTTCCAAAGCTTTTTGGCTTTGGCTTTGACTTTGAAGTGGTATACTGCAATTGGAAGTAAAATCAAACAACAAATATGTTATCGAGGATAACCGGTACTGAACTCCTCACACTTATTATTTCAAAAGTACATACTGAATTGTGGGAAGGAAATTAAAAATAATTGGGAAAGAGACAATATAATCTAGGACATCATCTAACATGTCGAGGAAGGAACTCTCAACTCAGATAATTATGAATAGGGGGAATGCCAATTACTCCAGAAGGGATAGATATTCATAAGGTTCGATAAGGATCAATACATACGAAACTGATTTCCTTGAGTTATGATGGGTTACAAGGCAATTATCAAGGCTCAATATGATGATCAAAAGGTTGCAAAACATTTTTTACTAGAAGGGTATGTAAAAGACATGAGGAATTACATAAAAATGTGTAACATTTTCCAAAGTAACAAACATAAGAATATAGCATACCCTAGGAAGTTATTACTACTACCCGTGCCTAAGGGATGCTATAAGGATATTAGCAAAGAGTTTGTGGAAGGTCTTCCACCTTCAAGGGGAAGAAAGGTGTGGATGGTGGTGGTCAAATGTTTAATAAGTATGGTTACTTCATACCATTTAACTTACATTAGATGTTGGAGAGCATTGTGAGCGACATAGATCCAATTTTCTTGAGCAAATTTTGGAGGGAGTCCTTTAAAGGAATCAGTCTTAGATTCTCCATTGCGTATCATCCCCAATCTGATGAACAAATTGAAGCCATGAACTGCATGCTGGAGACCTACCTGTGGTGTTTCTTTAGCAATGCTTTTTCATATTAGGTGGAATGGATTTTGTTAAATGAATGGTGGTATAACTCCATGTCATTCGAGTTGTTGTATAGGTATTCTCCTCCAGTGTACGTACTGTATTTGGACTCTAAGAATTTAACAGTTAACCAGATAATGAAGGACAAAGAAGCAACATTAGCCTCGATAAAATTTCACCTTTAAAGAGCATAAAATCGGATGAAGCAACAAACATATCGTAAAAGAACTGGCATAGAGATTAAAGTGGGGGATCTAGTGTTCTTCAAACCACAATTGTACTGTCAGCACTCCCTACATTGAAGGAACTACCAAAAATTATCTCGTCTATATTACGACCCTTACCCAGTGGTGGAATGAATATGATGAATGGCCTATAAGCAAGCCTTACCAAAAAGGGTCCAGCCTTCACCTGACCTTCCATATACATCAACTGAAGAAATATGTCTTTGAAGAGACACTTACCTTTACAGAATTACCAACAATAACTCTGAACATTTATAAACAACTTGAGGCCATCTTAGGCTGTAGGATGGTGAAGCATCATAGTTAACCTCTGATACAAGTGCTAATGCAATGGTTTTGTAATTCATCTGATGAGGCAACTTCAGAGTCCTTGTTTGAATTACTGAAGCATTATCCGAACGCTAACCTTATGGACAAGGTTTTTGAAGGGATAGATGTTGTTATATGAAGATGAAGCCACATAAAGGCAGGAATTAGCCACCTATAATGAATTGGAGAAACACAGTCATCTAAAAATAACATTAAGGTTTCCTAAACAGTGTAGTTTTAATTTTTTTGTAACTACATCCAAACATATTATATTTGTCAATCAATGAAAGGTTTGTGTATCTATATCATGTAATGACCTAAAAAATCCATCTATAACTAAAAAACTATATTGTCATTTTCTCTTTTCTTTCTCATTGCCTGTGCTTCTTGAGTGATTTATATATCTTCATATTATTACTTTTTCTCACATAATAGCCATTGTTCACAATTAGGAGTCACCTCTACCTAATGTTCACAACCAAAAGCTGCCTCACTATCTTTACGGCTAGTGATCATCAAAGACACTAGAGACAAGCAACAAACCTCACACAACTAACAAGAGGACAATCCACCACAATGCTTCTCCTGTGGCAAATAATCTCCTTCCAATCGCCAATCCACCACAATGCTTCTCCTGTGGCAACAAGAAATAAACAACTTCAAGATAACAAATGACAACTCATAGAAACCCATTACAATCTCAAACTCTTATTAATCACTGGTAACTATAACACTAGAATATAATATATGGAGAATCAACAAAGTCAGTGTGTTCCTCCACTTTAAGAGTAGCAATAATTTTAGGGGAAATTGCGACTTTCAAAGCTTGGGTGCCAACCATACAACTAGTTTACTAAAAACCCTAATGCATTAACCATTTCTCTTTTAAGGTTGTGAGTGTTTCTATGACTTGTTGAACATGTTGGCTTTACAAATCTTAAATAATCTTAATGAGTTTCTAAAGACTTTAGGTTGAGACATTATTATAAAGTTTTCATATTTTAAGAATAATCAAATTCAAACATGATTTATGGTTTGCAACATTCATTTTTAAATTTTGATATCAAAAACAACTAAATAATCATTAAATTATATTATTAAATATGACTATGATACTATTATTGAAAAAATAGGGTAGGATCCAATTCTACGTACAGTAAAAAAGAAACTTTAAATTTTTTAAAAGTCAAGACCACTTTAAGTTTTATACCATGATTGATGTATGAACATAATAAAATGTATATGTAAATTATCCCTTGTTGTGTAGTTTGATCATTTATCTTACAAATTTTTTAAACTATTTTTAAAATTGGTTCATCACAACCATTGTAGCCACACATGTGTTTGATCTCTAATTGTATTCATGTAAACTGGTTAAGAGAACTCTCAAGAAAGAAGTGTTAGCCTATTTATATGGTTTAGACCTTTATATTGAATGGAATATAATTCTAAATTTAATTAGAATTACGGTTAATTCTAATTAAATAATAATTAAAGTATAATAAAATCCATTTCCAGAGGTAAGGTATGAGAAATGTAAGACATTTAAGCCCTACTTTGAAAGTCTGCATGATGCTCAGGTAGGTCTCTGTCTTTGGCAAAAGGAGTGAAATTCTCTTTTTGAATGTTCTTTCAAGGACCAAACAAGTTTTAGGATCAGTTTGCTATCAATCTAAAATATCGTTTAAGATTCAGAACATTTTATAAACTATTGATGACCTATTTTAGCTGTTAGAGGGATTACAGTTATTTAAAAGCTTTGTAAGGT
>JANZLC010000004.1:26294641-26311341 GCA_026413385.1 Erythroxylum gracilipes
GATTAGTATGTATGGCTTCCGCAGTTTTTGACAGTTGTTAGTCCCGACGGTTCACCCTGGGTCTAGCCTTGGGGTCGAGATTCGGGCCCAACGGTATTCGTTTGCGTTCCGTTCTGGATAGTTGGGCTCTGCGAACGGGGTCCAGCACCGATGGCCGGGCTCCGGGAGTGGGGTCCAGCAGTAACAACCTAGGTCATTAGTCGGTTTGAAATTCAAGCCTCGGCTTAATCATTTAGCCAGCGGAGGCGGGGTGTTTTTGGAAAAGTAATATTGGGACTTGTCATTGCTGACTCTTTGGCCCGAGGCGGTACAAAAAGAATCAATGGTGTCCCGGATAACATAAGCTTGATCTATGGAGGCTTCGGAGAAGAGGATGAGATCATCAGCAAAAAACAAGTGGGTGATAGAGGGACCAGTTCTGCTTAACTTGATAGGTTTCCACCGTCCCTGGGTCACGGCTTGTGTGATGGAGTGTCCCAAACGTTCTACACAGAGGACAAAGATGTACGGTGAGATGGGGTCTCCTAGCGAATGCCTTGAGAAGGACTGAAGATGTTGCTGAGTTTCCCATTCCAGTTAACCTGAATGGAGACCGTGGAGATGCATTTCATGATGAGAGTAATCAGTGATGCTGGAAGCCCGACCTCAATAAATGTATCTTGAATGAATGCCTAAGACAGTTTGTCATAAGGCTTTTCCAGATCTACTTTAATAGCCATTATCCCTTTTTTCTCAGTTTTCCTCCTCATGGTATGTAGGACTTCCTGGGTGACGATAGGCACCCTAGGATGAAACTGCATTGGTTTAAGGCTATCGGGCCATCAAGATAAGGCTCAAGTCTGTTAGCAATGATCTTGGTGAGGGCTTTATAGAGCACGAAGCATAACGCAATAAGCCTAAACTGTGTGATTGAGGTGGGAGAAGGAATCTTCATAATAAGGACCATGATAGTGCGATTAAGAGCTGCATCCCAGATGTCATTCCAAAAGAGTTGCTGGAGGAATAAGGTCAGGGACGGGCCGAGAGTATCCCATTGAGTTTGGTAGAAGAAAGCCGTAAAACCATCGAATCCTAGCACCTTATGAGGATTCCTGTTAAAGAGAGCAGTCCTAATTTCCTCGGCACTAAAGGGTCGGTCTAAGTCCACGGTAGCATTCTGCGGGAGGGGAGGAAACTGGCCATGAAGCTACTAGATGGGGTTTGTTGTGGGTCCGCCAGATATAACTGCTCAAGGTAGTTGAGCGCTAAACGCGTGATTCCCGCTGTATCGGTAATCACATTCCCATTGTCATCGATTAAGGAGAGAATCTGAGATTGCCAGTGCCATGTCTTGGTGAGGGCATGGTAATACTTGGTGTTTCGGTCTCCCTAGCTGATCCATTGGCTTCTAGATTTTTGGTACCAGTAAAGCTCTTCTTGGTAAAAGGTCTGCTCCAATTCCGTCCGGAGGTACTCCTCAAGATCTCGGAGGGATGTCGAGTCGGTGGCGTCAAGTTGTTTCTGTATACCTTCGAGTCGAGCCATAAGTCTCCTCTTCAGGTGGAAAATATTGCCAAACGTAGTAGTATTCCAAATTTGAGGCTTGTCTGAGAATTTTCTGATTGCGCCACTCATGTCAGAATTGCTTGGTTCCTAATGGTCCACTACAAATGGACCAAAGCCATTGTGCATTAATCAGGCAGATTGAAAACGAAACAACCGAGTAGGCGGAGGGGAGCAAATGCGAGGAGTAAGGGTGATGAGGAGAGGTCGATGATCCGACTTCAGGAATGGAAGGGGATCACAACTGTATCAGGGGCCGCCAAGAGCCAGGCAGTGGAGCATAAGGCCCGATCTAGACAAGCCATTGTGTTTCCTCGCCTCCAGGTAAACCAAGGCCCGGAAAAGCCAAGGTCGTGAAGATTACATTGATGCACACAGTCTCTAAAGTGGGGATTGATGATAAAGTGGAGTCGAATGCCTCCACGTTTATCTATGACCTCTAGTTTTACATTGAAGTCGATGCCCAGAAGCCAGGGTTTAAAAGTGACCTGAGCAATTTGACGCAAATAAGGTCACATAAATTTTTGGAGTGAGGGCGTGAGGCTGGCGTAGATGGCGGTGAAATCAAAAGCCAATTAGTCCCATTCAATACTGGTATGGACAAATTGTCGGTGTGAAATCAAAATTCTAACCCGAATGTTAGAATTCCACAGAAGCCAGATACCTCCCGAAAATCCTGTAACTTCCACCTGAAAAGAGTGGTCAAAGCCCAGGCTCCGAATGACCTTTTGTGCACGATCCCTACTTATACATGGTTCTAATAAAATGAACAGATGCGATTTATGAATGTGTAGATAGTTTTTTATGATAGGCTTGAAGATCCGACCTCTAACCCCTTGACAGTTTCATATGAAAAACGACATAATCTGGACGAAGAGAGGGGATTTATGCAGCAGGAGGGTTGACTCCCGGGTCATACGACTCGCAGTTGTGAGTGGTCACTAGGTTCTGTGGGGGCTCCGCCATCAGAGTGTCGATAACATTGGTAGCAACATTGCTGATCAAGGACGTAGGGCTCAAATTTGGTGGTCGCGGTTGGTGTAACATACACGAGGGTGGGACCGAGGATGATGCTATAGAAGGACTGACTTCAGTAGGGTCGGCCTCTATGTCTTTACAGTCCATAGTCTCGTGGGTGGATAGATTCATGGACTGGTCGTAGACGATTACCTCGGTATGGGAGGGGATCGAGGGGGCCACGTGATTGTGGATCAGGCTTGGGGGGGCTGGAAGATTGGGCTGAGATGGGAGCAGGAGGGCCTGTGGGCCCGAAGTGGCCTGGTTTTGGCTGGGAGGCTAGGGTGGGGGGGCAGTGGGCTGAGGAGAAACAGGCTGGCCCATGGTCGGGTTAGGAGTCTGGGAGGAGGGATCTGTGGGCTGAGGAGGGAGGGCCTGACCCAGGTTTATTTGATGTTGGCGTTGAAGCAATGTCATGTGAGCCTTGGAAGAAAACGCACCGATTTGGCCAGGTTTCAGCACGCGAGGAGCTCGAGTCTCCCTTATTGGCATCTGATTTAGGGACTTTGCTTTGAAGGGATGGGGCTGCTGCGCAGTGACCATTGGGGGAGAGGGACGTGCGTCAGACGGTGGTAGGGGTGTCGTACTATTGTCTAATGTCTCGAGCGCGGACAGAGCGGCGTAGCGCGATCCCTGCCCGGCCAAGGTGGAGCCGATGGTGTGTCAAGCTTGTCTAGTGTCCTTCGGGGTGGAGGGCAGCCGACAAGTCCAGCATTGGACTTGCATCCAAGTCCTGAATTCCATCTGAGTAGAGGTGCTCGTGGAGGGTGCGTCGTTGTGACCGGAGAGTGGGTTCAACGTCTGGCCTTCAGAGGTGGTGGTAGAGTCGGGTGGAGTAGTAGGTCGGGAGGGGCAAGTCGAAGCCCCATAGCCGACAATCCCACAACCTAGGCAGATTCGGGGTAAGCCCTCGTAGGCTACCTTGATGAATTCCTCATCTAGTTCCACTACGGATCGAAGAGGGGAGCTAAGGTCCAGATCCACTGCGACTCTCGCAAATCTCCCCCTGTGAGTTAATTGTGTAGTGTTGTAAATTTTGACTGTGCGAGCTACCAAATTACCGAGGGCGGTGAGAATCGAGGGATGATACCAGGTGACGGAGAGTTCAAAAAATCGCACCCACGCGACCACATGTGTAACGCCCCATTTTAGGGGTTAGAATAGTAAAGAAATTCGGTATGTTGTCTTGGGTGACATCCACTTATCCTTCCAGGGGGTATTTGGGTGTTACAACATGCGTGACTTTACTCGTGGAAGGACGGAAGTCGGGATGCCACGGTTGGACCGAAAGAGTGTGTCCGACAATAATCTATGGCCCCTGAGTAAGAGTTCGGACGTAGTCATCCTCCTCCAGGAAATTAACCAGGTGAAACTCATTATCTAAATCTACAATCTTCATAGGACCCGTGGGTTTCCACATGGACTGCAATCTGTATTTTAGTAGGTGAAAACCAATTTGTCGTCCTAAAAGTTTGATCACGATTGCTTTTGCCCATGCTTTGTCTAATTTTCCTTTGAAGGTGCTGGATAATTCTATACCCAGTCCATAAGTGCCTTGTATGACGGAGATATCACCCTCTGTGACTTCTATAGGATCCTCTTCAGGCCACTCGAGATCTTTAACGCCCATGCCAGGGTCGGAGCTTCCGGAGACAACTGCGCTATAGCTAGGTGGGGTGTGCGAAACAGCAGGAGGTGGAGTGGGGATCTTCATCCCTTTCTCTGATTCGAACTTTTTTGGCCGCATGGCCATCATGTTGGGTGGTTTGTTGAACAGGGGGGTGTTCATCGTTTGGAGTTGCAGACCGTTGCGATCAGGGCGGGTGTACACAGAAAAGTTTACTGTAGCAGCTTTCTTTTTAGCAAGAAGCGAATTGATTCGTTTGTATTATATATTTATCTATGGCATCGAGTCCTTAAAGAGTAACTAAGAGGTTGAGTTCTGATTAGACCTAAACTCTATTTTTTTTAAGAACTGTTATCTTTGACAGACCAATCATAAGGCAACTCCACTCTCCACTCTCCACTCTTTTCAAGGTTTCCTTGGCGAATACATCCAAAATTAAGTGATGGAAGTGGAACAGAGTTTTATGTTCTTATCCTTCTGTTTTTTTTTTTTGGCAGCCCACGAGGTATTTTAGGAGGGTTCCAATTGTGAGAAGATGCCTTTAAGCTATTCACTCTCAAACTAATCCCTGCTCATACCAAGTCAACCCGTAAGAGGTAAAATGCTAGCCAAACTTACCCTTCTGATTTTATACCGAGCAAATATAAGAGCAAAAACTAGCTCAAAGGCTACTTGCTTAAAAAGGTTGGGATTGCAAGTTGCATATGTTTTCGTACCAACATTAAAGCAGGTAACAGAACGACAACAAATCAACTTCATTGGCTCCCAAGTAAAACTACACAGCTCTGTTTGTTTTGCACTGAAGCAGAATAACCAATCCATTCTGACAACGACTTTATATTTGGGTAAAGCTGAAGAGGCTACTGGGGAGAGGACAAAGCAGAAGAGGCAGAGGGCTGTGGAATAGCCACTTGCCAAAAGCAGAAGAGGCGAGGGCTGTGAAATATCATCTTGCCAAAAGTCATGTCACATGAATTACGTGGCTTTGTTTGTTTTCATCTAAGAACACCAATTGCTTGTGTCACTTGGCTACTTCAATGAAATGCGTGTCAAACTTCGCAGGTTCTATGAAATTGATATTTGTAATGAATATTTACTCCGACGTGTAGGATACCTGACTAGATATACGTTTATGTATTGTTTTATGTCTTCCAACAATATTAACAATTTTATACAGCAAAATCAGTAGATTGGTGAGAGGGATAGCCAGTTCGAAGCATCTGCGGTTTCCCAGATAATCAATAGACAACATGTTGCTGCAATTACAAGATTTAAGGCACCGGGGATGACGAGGTTAAGAACCCAAAACCATAAGGCACTGGGGATGACGAGGTTAAGAACCCAAAACCAAAAGAAAAAGGAGGAGAAAAAAAAAAAAAGGAAACCGTAAAGCTGAAATGGATACTACTCACTATACCGATCAAGAAGTTTCTGCCTATTCTAAGCAAGTTTCAATGATAGAATCAATTTTCATGGCTTGCCAGTAAGTGAAGAAAAACTGCTAACCCAAGTCCATGTAAAGAGGTTCCAACTTCCTCCTGTCAAATGAGACTTCTCTTGCCATGAAACTTCATGATAAAGGGGATATATATGTACAGGAGTTGTAGAAACCACAGTTGCATCTGATCAACTTTTACCCTTTCTACCGATTTTCTTCAATTCTGCTGCAATCCAGTAATTTTATCCTATGTAACATAAACACACAATGACATGATTTGCAGCACATTTTTTTAAGTACAGGAGTATAAGCCAGCTATGATGTACTAAGCACCCTGATCTAGACACTAAGCTGCTTACAGAAATCACAGAACTCAGTATCCCCACTTGAACCAAGCTGATGATAAGCTTTGAGGCATTAAGAGCTTATGTAAGAGCCAAAATTGATCAGTCACTCAGTTACCACCACTTGGCTTGTTAGATAATCGGCGCTTGTAGCGTTTTAGTACAGATGCTAAATTCTCTTTTCCCTTTGGGAAAGCTACATCTCCTGCAGTAGTTCCTGATCGACCCTTACGACAAGATATGGCCAACTCAACATCCTTAATTAAATCCAAGAGCATTCCTGCAGTAGTGCATTTTCCTCTGCCCGGTTTTGCTGTAGGGGGTAACATTCCATTTGAAATGGGAAGTGCTGACCTGTTTTGGTAGGCAGGGGAGACTTGGAGACAGAAACATGGGGAACGAGGGCGACGTAGCTTTGAAAATGCCGGATCTATGATCCCCTGTTACCAGAACATATTGCTTTAGTTTGTGTTTGTGAGATAGAGAGAGAAACATAGGCAAAAGTAGATTACATTGACAACTCAATATCATCCATAGGTCACATTCACTATGAAAAGTGCAGCTGAAAATCGAAAAACATGATGCAGGAGATGGGCATTACTGGCCAACTATAGACATCAGCCTTTCTTGCAGTTGAAAAATGTAGAAATTCACAAGGAGCAGTAAAGAAATATACAGTAGAAAACATACCTGGAGACAGTTTAGCACATAAGTATATTTGCCCCACAGTTCTGGTCGGCTTTCCATGATGGACAAATCTAGAATTCGATGAATGCACCAAACCCCAAAGCTTACCATCAAGTCTACTCCCCAGACACAGTCCTCCCCGCAATTAGGAACTGAGGTTACTGATATAATTCCTGAACCTGTGTCATCATTCTTTGAAGAACCAGAGAGGTTCATATCTCTCATTTCAGCTTCACAGAAATACTTCTCCCTTGTTGCCACATGATCAATGAGATCTTCATCAGCACCATCATTTTGCCTAAACAACCAATCAGATCCTTCCAATTTCAAAAGCTTTATGATGCAATCTCTGAAGGAACAAAGCAGCTGGGCCTCTGAATCCATAAGACAAGTACCTTCTCGAGCAGCTGAATTTGACCGCCTTCCAACACCCATCCCAACATCACAACTTTTGTCACCCACACCAAACTGCTCAAACGGCTGCTTGGACCAGAGAGATTCATCTCCATAACCTCTTGATAGGCCATCAAAAGCCAAAGGATCCATTCCTGATCCAGTATTAGCATACAAGGACAGCTCATAACTTGTTCTACCAACAGAACTCTCCCATTTTGTACTCTTTTCAGGCATATATAAGCCAGCATATGGCCCATATAATCCAGGAATGTCAGGCAAGCTATGGTACTTCTTTGTATTCACTGGCATACATCCATTATCAGCAAATCCAGATAAGCAAGGATCATAATATGCTCTTTCAGGTTGTAGCAGGCTATTTCTAGAAGCTGTAAATTGCGAGGCTTGCAGAGAGTTCGATCCATTTTGCAACTTCAATGCCAAGGCAGTTGCATATGGGTCCTTATAATTTTGAGGTCCCAAAAGGGGAGATAACGGTGCTGCTGATTCCAATTGACCATTTAAGCAATTGTAACCACTGTCCTTAGCAATCTGATTTGCAATTGATGCTATCTGATAACCATGAATTGTGGCAGGCTGGGTACCCCAGATATCACTTGATGGTTGAGTTCGCATACTAGAATATCTCTTCTCAGTAGAGTCCAAGACATTGTGAATGGAACCACCAGCCATAGCTGGTGGGATGTCCCAGCCATTAGTTGATGGCAGAGTTCGCATACTAGAATATCTCTTCTCAAAAGAGTCCAAGAAATTGTGGCTAGAACCCTGTACATATGGATCCAGAAATTGCATGTCATTGGACCACATAGAGGAAGATCCACTTTGAATTCCATGAGATGAGTCGATATGATTTTGCATCCTTGGCTGCCTGGCAGGGTTGCATAAACTTGAACTTACCATAGAATCAGATCCTCTATCACCTACAGATGGGAAACATCCACCAACATCCTTTCCAATTGTCTCCCCTTTTAGCAAGAAAGATGCAAGCTTTGAATTAGCCATCAAGACGTCCCACTTTTTAGCCTTAGCATCTGGAGTTGATTGTCCATGGAAGTTATACAACTGCCCCCAAAATGCTTGCAGAATTGCAGCAAATTGCCGTCTTGCAGCTCGACCCAACCCACCCAATCTTGAGAGACTTCCAGCACCATTACCACCGTCGTCACTTTTTCCGCTGAGACTCCTCAGTGATGCAGGACCATCAAATGTCAAAGATGAGGTGCTTCCAGGAACTCCTTTTGGAAATTCATCAGGCTCCCAAGCATCTGCCTCATCATCCTTTTTTTCAACATGTAAATCGCCCTCCACAACAACAGTCTTTTCAACTGTGTCAATTGGTTCAATCTTTAATTTTTTGGGATCTACCAAATCAGCATCAGAAGCATCATTACCTACAGTTGACACAGACAAAGCCTCTTCAGCAGGTGCATGATCCTCTTGGTAGCATATCTGGGCACTGGAAAATGTACCATGGGAATAATTATCCTCAGTAGTTGTCGGATGAAGCTCCTGACCAGACTCCATGCTTGTTTCAGGTAAATCAGGACCAGGTTTTGTGATAGTTTCATCTGGGCAACTGTCAATAGAGTTTTCTGATATCAAAAACTGATCCTGCTTGGAAAAAGGCTCCTTTCCATCATATCTAGTATCACCCAAAATAATTCCCTCTCTGTGTAAAGATGGCTCATGAATGGGAATTTGTGCATTCCAATTCCAAACCTCAGTGTCTACATGGGTTGCAGATTTCAATGGGGTAGCTGCTAACCAGAGCATCATACATAACGTTGAGAAAGCAGTCATGAGAAGAATAATGTAAGGGACAGATGAGCTCATGCCCATATTCCACCTCAAATTGCCTACCCAATCACTACCCCCAAATATCATCTCTGTAACAAAAATAAGCTGCAAACCGAGCAAGCCCATGAATGTAATAACAGCAACGAATTCCAAAAGTTGAGAAATTTTATAGACACCCATTATTTTTCTTGATGAGGCTACTCGGAAAAGCGGAATTACAGAAGAAGGAAGTTGCAGAGCTATAACAACTTGTGTAAATATAAGCAATTGATATAACCCTTCAACTCCACATGTCCACAGACAATAAAGGGCTGGGATAATGGCAATGATTCTAACAGTAGTGCGTTGAAGCCAATTGGGCATACCCAGTCTGACAAAATCATACAAGACTACTTGGCCACCAAGATTCCAGGTCAATGTAGTGATTTGATTGCTAAGATACAAAACTAGTACAAAAGCAATTTGTGCTACTGGACTCCTGAGAACCTGAATCAATTATTTAAGAAAAAAATCAAATGTACATACCACATCAAAATTCATGTGTATTCTTACATAGCAAGTTTAGAAGTATCATCAGTCATCATTAGCAAGGACTAAAGACAAGAATTACCAGTTCCAGTAGTGACAATGCCTCGGAAAATGTATGCGGAATCAGGCCACTACTGTAGAACACATTTGCAGCTGAATTCATGAGCACAAGATTCACCATGAAAATGAAACAGAAGATGGACCATATGGCCCAAAAATGGCTATGACACAAGGCATTCTTAGAGACAGCCGACGATCCCTGATGTTGCTGTAAGATGTAAAAATACAACATTTCAGATATTTGTCTAACCAAAAATGAGAATGTCAGATGTGTGGAGGCCAAAAATCTCAATATACTATATCCAAAGTCTAGTAAGTATGTGCAAAAATAAATTAAGATTAGCAAATACAAAGAAAATAAGATAACTACCAAAACCAATATTCCAAGAAGCCATTTAAAATATTACAAGTCACAGGCATTCATAATCCTTCAAATCAGATCACTTACACTACCACATTGTGCAGAGCAACCTTTAACAGAGGACTATGCACATGCATGTGCTTGCATTTATGCAGCATTATAGACACACATACACACAGAAAGGAAAAAAAAAAAAAAAAAACTCACTTATAGCTAATAGGCTGGAGAAAAAGGTAGGAGGGATGGAGAAATACCAGCACCATAGAAGAATGGAGGTAAAAGTTATGTGGCATGATATTTGCTCCAAGAAGACTCATCAGTGCAAACAAACTTTCATCGCTTAACTTAGGATGCATCCAGTTCATCGTTAGTGAGATTTCTGGTTGACTAACAAGCACTCCAAGAACATAAAGAACAAATAAAGCAAAAGAGACACGTGTGAAGAAGAAATTTGCCTTGCATTTCTCCTGAAAAAAAGTAGTACAAATTATAGGTAAATTTTCTAGAAAAAGAGAGTAAAAAGAAGAACTCCCACTGATCTAACATACCAGGAAGGTGGAAAAAAGTGGTGAGACAACTGCATCGAGGGCAGTCAACAAAACACAAGTGGACAAGTCCACCCCAAAGAGAAGATTAAGGCCATGTGCAATGCCAAGAATCTAACACAATCAGCAAATTCACCAGTTAGGAACATATTGACAAGTTGTAATACCTAAAAGTAGCCATAGTTTATAAAGGATTACACATCTACCATGGTGAGGTCTAATGCCATCATGGAAACGGATGATTGAACTCCAAGAGACATGCACATGAACTTGCTGTACTCATTGCTGCAAATCTGTGACATCAGGAAGGAAGAAAAGGAAGGACGATCAATTAAAGTCATTCAGCAAGACAGAGACCAATACCCCATTTTCATCATGCTTATTTAATTGGAAAAATGAAGATCAATCTATGAACAACTATAGCCTTTCTTTCACCACTGGACTTGTCACTCATAGGAAGAGGATTAAGGATCATCCTCCCCCATGGTTAAAATCTTAGTGGAATCATTTATTCATTCCAATTAACCAAAACTAAAGAGAAAAAAACCACTTCTTAAGTAAAAGTGGACTAATCAAATGACATATAGAAACGATTCTAGATACATTTAAGCCACTTCTTGACAGATTTCAAAATAAATAATCTACCAAAAAACATAGAGGGTAGAACTCAAGATATTATACTTGAGAGGAAAAAAAAAGATAACACAATAATAGTTAAGAAATGCAAATTAACACAGGTAAGCATCAAATATATTAAATTTGGATGACAGTTTCTCATTCCGAAAAATAATACCTGTGCTAGATCTTTTCCAGTAACCACACCAATTCGAGCTGACAGGTACTGGCACAGAATTGCAGCTACATTAAAAGTAAACATTGGCAATACCAGACCAAATCCGAAATGAGCACCTCCTTCAATAGTTGAAGCCCACTTTCCAGGGTCAACATAGCCAAGTGAAATCACAAGCGTTGGTCCTAGGACAAGAAGCATTTGATGGAAAACACCTGGCGGATGGTTAGTACTTGCAAGCTCAGCTTCCATGTTGCCGCCAACACTTCCTGAACCTCAACTAGAAGCCAGTGCACTAATTAAATACAATTTCCACACAAAAATCAGCCTCCTATAGTTATAAGCAATTAGGTTCTATTGCTTCTTAAAGCTGCTTCTCCTAAACTGTGCATCCACTTGTAGCCCTTTCAGTGCTCTTGGCCTGATGAAACACCTTGGTAAAAATATTGGTTGCATAAAGCCAGTTGCTGAAACCACTAGCAGTGATCATAACATACCAATGTAAACTTGATCCTAATTCACCTCCCTCGCTACCATATGATAGCATAAAACCCAAAACACAACAGCGGTGAAAATCATGTGAAACCCTCAAACTTTCTTCCAATATCCAAGCCTGATAGAGAGAAAATTAATTGCGCCGCTACAAAAAACTCCAAAGGCTAAGGCTTATAAAGAAAATGTCACATAGATACCTGCATATATGGAAAGACCTGGATATTTAAATAATAACATATTTGTAAAGAATGAAAAAGAGTAGCAATTGGACGTCCACAATTGGAATTTAAATCAAGGATTCAGTATAAGACATCATTTTACAGAAAAGGAGAGAAACAGAAAAGATTGTGATTACAGGTAATTTAGTGTAGCAAAAGGATCAATTTATAGCATCCAGAACAATGTAATAGCCTTCAAACTATTCACAACTCCGTATCAAAACTTACTAACCACAGGAGAAGACCTACCCTGAATCTTAACAAAAGTGCCTTTAACAAGTTCAATCACTCATCGGTACAAACATAGAAGAAAGTAAATAAGATCATTTCCTTGACATAGTTGCAAATCACTATTTTCCAAAATCAACTTTACACTAACTCCTGGCAAACTAGCATGATCAGTTGTCAAAAACTAAATTCAAGAAAAGAAAGCTCAACAGTTCAAAATTGCTGTTGGCCAACCAAATGATCATAAACTAGCTCAAAACGCATAAGGAGTCTCAGTAGTAACACAACCCTTCATGCTAAACAATCTTCTACAGACTTAAAACTCAAGATAATGATTAAGAAAACAAATAATTTTGGCAGCACAAAACCAGCTCCGAACGAACATAACCCATTAGCAAAACATATCAACTTTCTAACCACTGAAACGCCCCAGAAACAGCAAAGAATAAGAAATCACAAACGTAGATCTGATTAACCTGAATAAAGTAGAAATAGCTTAAAGAAACAAACTTTCTTTATTTGTACGGTCAACTAAGTCAAAATTTTGCATGAAACAAACTCAAAAAATAAAAATTCGTACCCCAAAAGCTCAGTGTTGTTAAAATTAGCGTTTCAGAAACTTTGATTAAAGTGTTTAACATCTGAACATCACCTTCCCTCACTATCTTCCCTCTTGTCTCTCTCTTAGCCCTCTCGCTCACTATCTAGTAGTACTGGTGTAACAAGGAGATCTCTGGAAGAGTTAAACAAAAGCACATGAATTTCTAGAATTTCGATTTCGTTGTCTCTCTTCTTTCTTTGGAGAAAGTTCACTAATTCTTTTTATTAAGGATTTTCCCGGGAAAGAAAGCTCAATTTTCCAGGGGAAGCTTTGGTTAAAAAAATAGAGAAGTGAACACTTGAAAAACACAAAATATGAATTTATATCATCAAAGGGTTTTCGGAAATTGAGCGTTTATAACGTTTCAGCTAATATTACTTAATAAAATAGTAAAATTAATACTAAATTAGTACTGAATTAAATTATGATATGATACTATATAAGTATTAATCAATATAAGCTACTATTTTAGGTAATTTTTTAAATTTATAAAATAGTCCTTAAATTTTTTAGAAATTACAAAATAGTCTATTGTTATATTATACAGTTGTATTATTTATAAGTTTACATCAACTATATTTTTAAAATTCATAATAATAAATAATAACTACGATTAATATGAAATAACAATAATTTTCAGATATTTCACATATAATAAATAATAATCACAATTAATATGAAAAAACAATTATCATCGTACAAGTATAAAATTAAGAACAATACAAAGTATTTAAAATATTACAATTTTATCATATAATAAATAATAATCACATTAAAACATCAAATAAAATATCCTTAACTTTCTAATTATTACAATTTACAACAAAAGTTCGTGACAAGAAAACAATCAATTAAAAGTGAAACTTGAAACAAAAACATATATTATTTAAATTACTATTAATTAAATATATTATTTAATTATTTAATATATTAATTATTAATAAGAATTTAAACAATTTTAATTTAATATTACATATTTAATTAATTAAAATTAATTATTACTAAAATTGCAAATAACTTAATTTAATTTAAATTTGTAAAATTAATTATTATATTTTTAAAACATACAAAATTAAATAAATTTTTATTTATTATTTAAAATAATTTAAAAATAAATATTAGTTTATACATAATAAATTTTAAATTATTTATTTTAAAAATAAATATTTTTATTAATAATTTATATTATTATATAAAGATTAAAATAAATTTAATTAAAATAATGTATTTTAAATTTTTATTTAATGCATAATTATTATAAGTAATAAACATATTTATTTTATTTTAAAAATTAAAATTAAAAAATCACAATAAAAATTGAACTAAATAGTTAATTAAAAGGGCTTAAAAGGGGGGACGTGGAAAGGGAAATTTTTTGAAAATTTTGTTAAAAATTCTTACAATTTTTTCAAATTTACATTATTAGTCAATATTTGATCGGGATTTTAAATATAAGCCACTCCTAATCGGTACCAGGCAAAATCAACTGTCACAACCAAATTTACATCCAATATTTTTGAAACAGTAATATACAGAATTTAAATCTTTGGTTTTCACCTACAGAGACGCGAGAGTACTCATACGTTAAAAGATGTACAAGCTCATATATTTTCAATAACATTTTTATAGTGCTCAAGCTTCTTCTATTTCGATTCTGTACGGACAAGTTCCTCGTCTGTCAAACTTTATCTTGAGTCAAGACTATGCCATATGTGCCCAAGTGACATAACAAAACAGTCATTCTGCTTTGAAACCTGTTTGTTAAGCTTGAAGAAGAGCTATGAATGCCTGTTAGAAATTAGCTTTATGACTATTATTCAGATTTTTAAAAAATTAATTAACCAGAATTATACACAGATCGAATAAACAATGATATATATACAAATAAGAACACTAACCTAGATCTATTGTATAGCGGGAGCGTAAACAGTAAAATTTGATAGAATTGTGTTCTTCCAAACCAAGATTCAGAAATCGAATGAATTCTCGTTATGAAACAGAGAA
This sequence comes from Erythroxylum gracilipes, assembly GCA_026413385.1. Lineage (NCBI taxonomy): Eukaryota > Viridiplantae > Streptophyta > Magnoliopsida > Malpighiales > Erythroxylaceae > Erythroxylum > Erythroxylum gracilipes. The sequence continues at coordinate 26,309,338 of JANZLC010000004.1, forward strand.
AATTGACTTTGTTTAGAAGGAATGTCAAGAATGCATCTGACTTGGGGACCATAACCCTTTTTATAGTCAGGTTTAACTTACGGTCCATTATGGGTCCATTAACCATAATGACTAGTAATGGGCTTCTATACATCAGGCTCATACTAATAATTAATTAACATTTATGTAGGCTCAATTAATTTACTAAAGTTAGATTACATTTTATTAAGTCTATAACTGAGATAGAAATCTACGTCCATATATATTTATACACGTGGCCCATAAAATTCTAACAATCTCCCACTTGGACTACATGTGTTTCCAGATAATGTACATAGAAGAAAACTTAATGCGTGCAAACTTGCTATCTCATTCTACAAATATACCAAAATAATCTAGTCCATCAATTTTACTAGTATAGGATCAAAGCGGCTTTTGTCATCTAATTGTGTTACTAAACCGAACAATTGTCACAAGACCGGCAGAATTAATGACATAGATCAAGTATGGATGCATAGCATGAAAATTACATGTGATGTGATCATAATCATGCCTATTTCTAACTGGTCCAAAATTTATGACTCGGAGAGTCTCAAAACACTTTCTAGTCTTATGCAATACCGCAATAGAAAGCAAAATCCATATGTTTAGAATTTTCAGATAAACATGAACTTCATTAAATTTCATAAACCAAAATTTGTACAGAAAGATAACTTTAGACCTTAGAAACTTAAACCTTAAAACATAAATTTTAGATTTCAAAGAACATACATAGAAGTAAAAGATTAACTCCCACTAAAATGACATGTCTGACAGATCTACTACACCCATATTGGCCATATGTACATGAAATACTGAAGGTGGCAAACCTTTGGTTTGGTGAGTGGGTTTGCGATATTGGAGTTTGTACCAATATGTTCTATAAACACTTGAAGATTATGAACCCGTTCTTTCACGACCAAATACTCAATGTTGATATGCTTTGATTTCAACGAACTTCGGTTGTTATTTGAATACAATACAACGACTTCATTATCACAATAAATCTTTAGTGGTCTTTTTATATCATCAACCATTTGCAGCCCAGTGATAAAGTTTCACAACCATATTCCATGACACTATGCTTCATAGCAGGCTATATATTCTGCCTCCATGGTAGAAGAAGCTACAAGTTTCTGTTTTTCACTTTTCCATGACACAACTCCTCCACCTATCATGAAATCATAACCTGAGGTGGATCTTCTACTATCTAAGCATCCAGTGTGATCAGAGTTGGTGTATCCACCAATTTCCAATTGTCTGACCTTCTGTATATGAGCATACAATCCTTTGTTCTTTGTAAATATCTCATAACCCGTTTTGTTTCTTTCCAGTGATCCATTCCCGGGTTACTCAAATATCTGCCTAACATCCCTGTTATGAACACTATATCCGGACGCAACATATTTGTGCATACATGAGACTCCCTACAACCGAAGCATAGGATTTTATCCATCTCATCCTTTTGTGTGTCCAATTTACGACATTGGAGCAAACTAAACTTATCACCCTTTGAAACAGGAGTGTCTCCTGGTGCACAATTCAGCACGCCATATCAACTTAGCACCTTATCAATATAGGCCTTTTGAGATAATTCAAGTATATCGTCCTTACGATCCCTATAGATCTGTATACCCAAGACAAAAAATGCATCACCAAGATCTTTCATTTCAAAAAATTTTGATAGAAATGTTTTAATTTCATGTAATAGACCTATATCACTGCTTGCTAGTAGAATATCATCTGCATATAGCACCAGGATAATATATTTGCTCCCATTGAACTTGATATATATGTATTGATCAATGATATTTTCCTTAAAACCAAACGAGGTTATCACTTGATCAAATTTCCAGTACCATTGGCGAGATGCCTTGTAACACCCAAATACCCCCTGGGAGGATATGTAGATGCCACCCAAGACAGAACAAACAAAACAAAACATTACACTGATATTTATTTTATTTAGTAACTCAAAACCCACAC
>JANZLC010000004.1:26420798-26439398 GCA_026413385.1 Erythroxylum gracilipes
CATATGGTTTGTGCAACCACTGTCTATGAGCCAGCAATCACTAGCCTTTTCTTTTGTAAAGCAAGTAGCTACAAACAGCTCCTCCTCCTCTTGTTGATCAGCAACTTGTGCCTCTCCTTCTTGTTGGTGTGTTTCGCTTCTACAAACCTTTTCCATGTGACCCAATTGATTGCATTTTCTGCATTTCACATCAGGTCTCCACCAACATTTATCTAGTGTGTGATTTGTCTTCTTACAGTATTGACAAGGAGTTCTTTTGTTACTACTGCCATCATGGTTTGTGTTGTTATTCTTTCTGTTCTTGCCTTCATCTTGAGTCTGCACTCTTGCTTGTAAAGCACCTTCCACAGTTTCTTCTTGCCTCATAAGTCTTCTTTGCTCCTGCGCCTGCAAGGCATTTAAAAGTTCTGCCAAAGAAATATCTGACAGATCTTTTGACTCCTCCAAAGAAGAAATTTTGGATTCATATTTCTCTGGCAAAGTTACCAGAATTTTTTGAATAATTCTTTCATCAGAAAAATCCTTACCGAGCAACTTTACTTTATTAGCAATGGCCAGCAACTTATCAGAATAGTCTTTAGTTGTTTCTGATTCCTTCATCTTCATCATCTCGAACTCTCTAATCAAGTTGAGCACCTGCATATTCTTGGTTCTTTCATTTCCTTCGTACTCCTTTTTGAGGTAGTCCCATATGTCTTTGGCTGATTTGATGTTCATGATCCTAGTAAATATGGTGCTTGTAACGGCAGAGAAAAGACATGCTTTGGCCTTCGATTTTCTTGTCTTTCTCTCCTTATGATTCTTCATTTGTGCCACAGTTGGATTTGTTGGCAGCGGTATAACATCGTAATCTTCTTCTACAGCCTCCCAAAGATCCATTGCTTCAAGATAAACAGTCATTCTGATGGCCCATGCTTGATAATTTTGTCCATCGAAAACAGGTGGAGGAAGATGACTAAAGGATGATTGTGTGTCGGTTTCCATTTTTGAACAAATTGTGTTGTATCACTCAACCTCACAGATCCCTTAAGATAAATGCTCTGATACCAATTGTTGGTGTTATAAAACAGAGGCTATAGTAGAATATAGAACGTTTTTGTACTGAAGCAAGGATAATATTTCATTGAAAACAACTTTGTTTAAATACAAGAGCATAGTACGTGGAAAGCATAAAAAACTGCTAAATAAAAGACATGATTAACTATAAATCCTAACTGATAGCCATAACACCACAACTTCCTAAAATCTTGGCACTAACAACTTGACTTTTTCAAATCTAACGTGACTAACGTGATATCACAAAATGCAGCAGCTAAGGCAAATATTCAACAAGAAAGCTCGTCAACATGTGGATGAGAATGAACTTTTGAGTCACTGTTTTACGCCATAAACCTTGATGAAACCCCTTTTTGCATGCATATGGCCCTCAGAACAGAACCTGAGTACTGTACATAGTTGATAAACTTCAAGTTGTGGTCTTTATATATCACCTTTAAGTTGAAACTAAAGCAGAAATTGGGATACAGTTGCAGAAGAAAACTAATGATGGAAAGCCAAGTGTCAAAATGAATGGAAGATAAAAGGGGACCAGTTCGTTTCTCGAACAACCATGATATTATTCTAAGTACTTGTTTTACTGTTTAAGGTTCAGCAGGAGTAAAGACAAAGACAACAGACGGTTCTAACTCAACCAACGTCGACCAGTAAGGGAAGGGAAGGGCCAGGTTATGTACACTGAGATTGGAAATAAAGGGGGGCTCTTAGCCTTGTTAAGAAAAGGAAAGGGGACCCTTGTCCACCAAATAGGAAAATTACATGTGCCTTAGGGGCCGCATATTAGGAGAAAAAGAAAGGGAATTGAAATGTGATGAGTTAACATTCACAATTTAATATGAAATCTGATTATTAGGTAAACTTTCACAATCACACAATAATCTATCAATAATGTGTTCCAAGACAAATCATTTGGTGAGACGAACAATGGAATCAAGGGGCTCAAACATAAGACTTTCCCATATTTTGAGGCTTTCAAAATACTTTAAAAACATGTTGAACCACCTCAGGGACATTTGGTCCTAGAGTTTGTGGTTGATAGGATTGATTTGTTACATGGGTTTTGAACATCCCATGGAAAAAGGTATTGGGTGATTGGAGTCCTATCATGGAGGGTCTCTTGAGTTTAGATTGGTGGAGCAATCAGCAATGTAAGGAAGAGAGGGGAATGAAGTCATACAAAGGAATGGACTTCCATCTGTCAAAAGTCAATTAACCATTCTTAATCACCAATCTCCAATAGCTTTCATTTTGTTTCACAGATGCCGTATGCTTTGGGATCATATACATTCACAAGAATTTTTTTTTAATACAAGGAAAGAAACACGATACATATTACATAATGAGTCTAGGGCGACAAACCCCCAATATGTCCTCTAACAGGATTGAGAGGCACCTTATAGGTGTATTATCAAAAATAGTGATCCCGATCTCAAAATACTTTGTATAGTTTGCGAGTCAGTCCGCTCACCTATTGCCTTCCCTGTGCGTTAACAATTCATTGATACCCAAAACTAGGGGATTAAGAGACATTTGTCGTTGAGGCGAGGATGATAATAGCTAAATCACTTCACGCGAATCGACCTCTAATTCGATTCGACGATGACCCAAGTTTCAGGCGAGGTTGAGTCCTGAGTAAACCTCCCAAAGTTTAGCAGAAAAGGAGGAGCACCAGCCAATATTCTACACCAAACCTTCAAGCCAAGCACTCGAACTATCACGAATAAGGCCACCTGTTGTAGTCGACGAGAGCGATCTTTTGCTTGCTCTGCCTATATTTAATCGAACCCAACCTTAAGGAGGTTTTCGCCATCCGAGAAGTTGTTCGCACTTAGAGCAATTGACAAGATTTTTAACCAAAAAGGATTAATGGAATGAGAGAGCTAGGGAGAGAACCAACCAATATCATCCTAAAGAAGGAGGTTTCATGATTTGAAGAGATTTACCATGCAAGGTATGAGACTTGGAGGATAACAAATTTCAGGGCCTGGGTAGTACGGTGTTGGAGAGGGCAATTCAAAGTAGAGCAATATCAAAATCGAAACACATTCTTAAGATTTCGAGATCATTACAAAACGTGAAGTCGTATTATTATACATAAGAGAAAAGCCTAAGCTCTTCCTTGAACTTTAGTACTAAATAGAACCTTGATCCCTTAATTTTTTTAATCAAATTAATTTCAATCTTTTATTTTATTATCAATTAAACTCAAAATTCATCATATGAAGGAAAAATAAAATCACTTTGGACTTAATTGACAATGAAATAGGAATATAAAGTTAATTTGACCAAGAAGAGTCGAAGGATCAAATTACATTTGAAGTTAAAGGGACATAATTTTTTACCATGTCCTAAATAGAAGATTTTGAATTTAGATAAAAACAATAGAGTTGTCACTTCAATTAATTAAAAAAGGTAGAAAAATTAAAAATGTTAAATCTAAGAATGAAAATTTAGAGGGCAATCACATAATGAGAAAAGTGTTAGGAATATGCTCCTAAATAGTTACCCAAATTTTTAAATGGTTTTACACATTTTGGGAGTCTAAATAGGAGTGATATATGAGACAAAAAAAAATCTATAGATGTAAGATATAGATCTTCTAAAATGAAAGCTTATGAATGGATAATTATGAGTTTATGATTTTCCCTAACTTGAAAAAAAGAGGAATATGCCTAGAATGAATTGTAGGGTTTTTAATTGGTAGCTCTTGCTTGTACATAACTTTTTATTATTTATAAAGTTCTGATTTACAAAAAAAAAAAAATTGTAGGGTTTTCAATTGGGAAGCACTTGTAATTGGAATGTAGACTCAAGAATTAGAGATACAATGCCAAAAATGAAATTTTTAGAAATAAAGTGCTAAAGTAAGTCTTAGGGATTTAAAGCAAAAATGAAATTTTTAGAATGAGTCTTAGGGTTTGGAAAAAATGTGCCTAAAAATTGGCTTTACTTAAATGATTTTTGGACTTTTGGATTTGATTTTGATCACTATTTGGCGTGGATCCTTTGAATTAAAATTTTGAGTGGCCTTTTAAAAAATAAAATAGAAATTAATTATGATAAAATAAATAATATAAGGGAAATGAATTACTATATTGGCATTATAAATAACAAAGAGAAGAGACTTACATTTAATAGTTTTATTGCCTTTTCAAATAAATGCTTCTTTAATTCTCCTATCTTTAATTTCACTCATAGTTGTGATTCTGAAGATGAAACTTACGATCAACTTGTTAAAGCCTTTTACATCTGTATTAGGATGGATTAAAGCTATACCTTTATCTCTTTTTATTTGTTTTAGCTTGTCCATATACTTGGTCACAGTTTGTTAGAAAAGCATATGCTTAATGGTTCGTTCAAGCAAATTATCTATGCTATATGTTGCCCCATTTGGTACAATTTCTTGTAACTCCTTCACTAAATCTTGGATTATATTATGATCTTTGAACATGTGTCAAGGGTACTCAATTTTTCACTTTTCTTAGGAAGTTTTCAGTTTGGAATGTTGTGTAACTTTTAAGATAAATTTTTGCATTTCTTACCTTTTTCTTCAAGGCGTCCTATTTAGAGGACCTAGTGCTATGTCCTTTCCACTTGTGCTTTGGGCTAGCTCTAACTGGTGTACCATAGTATTTAGATAATGATATGAACTGGTCTAGGAATACACACTAGAGAACTAATGAACAAGATGGAATCAAACCCAATAAAGTTAAAACATATGTATAAAGGAAATAACTCATTAATTATAAAGAATCAAAGATTCAAATTTATAGAGCATTTAAGTGACATAGAGAAAGAATTATTGGGTTAGTTCTAAATTCTATGAAAAAAAAGTAAAAGAAACTTTGACGACTCTCGATAACAAATGTTTCAAAATTGTCTTATGTTTTAAAAAAAAACCATGTCTTACATATAAAACAAAAAATTATCATTTCAATACTTAAATAAAAAAATAGGGTTTTTATTGGGCATAACCGTGGGCTAGACTATATTGACTATGAGTACTTCTATCAGCATTAGGCATGGTCTACATCTAGGCCCATGTCTAGAGACTATAGATCCTTTTGTAACTCTTTAAAGTTGGATATGGTATAAAGCACACTTGTGACTGAGTTAGTGATCCTCTTATATCTTTAAAGTAACTCAATAAATGTTCTAAATCAATGGATCTAAGTTTAAGTAAAAAAATATATCTTAATTAGTGTGGATCAGATCCATATCGATCTTGTAATGAGGAAGCCCGATATGGAAGCTATACATATAAAGGTTAAGGTCTCCTATAGTTGCTCATATCAATCGTAAGCCTAAAGATTCTCTAATCCGTTAAAAGAGCTTACGTTTTGAGAAAACTGTAAAAAGACTTTATCCATGTCTCGAAGAGGAGTCGTAAAGACAGCGGTGGATTCACGCTCGTTACGGTTTCAGAAAGCTCATTTGAAGTTATGTAAACTGAAATCAGGTATTTCCGCATTTCTTTGTTTCTTGCCCTTTCATATTAAATCCAGGATACATAACTAAGGTACTGTTACGTATTACAAGATACATTATCTTAAAAAATAATTTTTATTTTATTAAAATTAACATATATTATAAGATTAAAGTATGAGTATACTTATTTTTCAAATGTATCTATAAAAGATTTATCATATTAATTAAATATACGTACTTATGATAAGGTTATCATAACTATTATCTACATTTATGCATTAGAAGAAGTTTATTAGACTTTTTAAATAGGTTTTTTATGTTTACAATATAAATCTTTTCAAATTTTCTCATGTTTCGCAAAATTACATATTGCAATTAATAATATACATAAACTTTTTAGTCATTTTTGTATTTTCCTTCATATCTCTATATATCATTTACATCTTTACAACTGAAGAAAGTATGAATTTTTTTATATTTTCATGCAAATTATAGTGAAAAGTTTAGATTATTATTATAAAATTTTATCTTCATATGATTTTTGTAATTAGATTATTATTTTATTTTTATATATTATCAATATGAAAATTTTATTCGGTTTCTTAAGATTTATCAAGCATGCACGTTCTTAAATATGTGAAAATATAAAAGCTTTTAGTTTAAAATATGTTAGTTTTTTTGAACTTGAAATATATATTTACATATAAATATGTAGATAACTAATTTGTTTATTATTTTAATTTAATTTCTACAACAAGTTAATATTTATTATACAAATTAAATAATATGCATTTACAATATGTATGTCTATATATATATATATGAAAATTTATTTAAACTTTCAGTTGTTTCAACTTTTTTTATACAGTATAATTATCTATTATAAACTTAATCTCTTTTTATTCATTATAAAATATTTAGGATTTAAAATTTACATCGAGAAAAAATTACACTTTCTAATTTGATATAATTCTTTGTAAAAATTAATAAAAATATTATAAATAAAATAAAATGAAGTACATTAGATCAAATTATTATATATCTATGTTAATGAAGATAATAATTAATTATATTAATTTAAAATAAATATGAAATATTTGAATGAAATTAAAAACGGCGCAAAGTACCGAGTTTAAATCCGTATATTTAAATAATTTATTGTATATTTTAATTTTATAAAATATTTATTTCAAATAAGTATAAAGTTGCAAGATATTTTTTTTTTTTAAAGGAGAAGATCTCACTCATAGATTAATGATAATGAGAGCGGAGAACCGTCAGAATAGTTCCCCAAATACACAGCGGTGAAAAATGAATGGATGCTCGAGCAAGAGAGTGAGCAGCGCCATTCATAATGCGGCGAATCCAACGAACCTGGATATCCGGACGCAACTCTAATAATTTCTTACAGTCCAACACAACAAGACCAAACTCAGATAAGTCTAAGGACTGAGAATTAAGGGCATGAAATAACACTTGACAATCAATAAAAATGTAACCACTGGAAGAGTAGTGGGCCAAGCCAAACTGCAATGCGGTTCGTAACGCCAAAGCTTCAGCCGTGGCTGGAGATGTACAGCCGACAGAGTGGCTTGAAAGAGCTTGAAGAAACCGCCCTTCACCATCTTCAAATACCACGCCGGTACCGGTGGCATCTTCAACTTGAAACAAAGCACCATCACAAAAAGCTTGCCAACCAAAGCTGTCAAGATTTACACAAATAGGGTGGCTAGAAGTACCAGCGCTGCTACCAGATCCCATACCTACAGAATCTCGCATACGGGAGAGAGACTGCCAGTTAGCAAGCTGGGCAGTGGCAAGATGTACAATCTGGCGCGGTGGGACAACTTTTGCAGACCAGCAGAAGTCATTCCTGGACCGCCACAAGTGCCAGGCTAAATAGGCAGCAAACTCCGCTCGTGCTTGGCCATGGGACTCCCAAATCTGCATAAACAAATCAATAAAAGTGACAGTTATGGGGGGTGCAGAAAAGCCAGCAAGCCGCCAACACAGTGATGCTCTATGACAAGAACCCAGCACATGATCACTAATCTCAAGACATGAGCAGAAAAAACAAATGGGATTCACATCAAGCCCTCTCCTTAGAAGATTAAACATGGTGGGAAGCACATCCCGACAAGCCCGCCACAGAAAATCACGCACTTTGGGAGCCACATTAAGAGCCCAAATACGTCGCCAAATAGTTGGGTTCACGGCAAGTGGAGCAACTCCGCCATCACCTAAGCTCACTCGGTAACCGGACTTAACCGTATACACACCCCGCTTCTCAAAGTGCCACATGAGAGAATCTGAAAAATTGTGAAGGGATAAAGGAATGGCAAGAATAAATTTCACATCTCTAGCAGAAAACGATTGCATTAGTTTACCCACATCCCACCTCTTTTCCCCATCGACAAAGAAATCACAAACACGGGCCACAGGGTCAAGAAAAATAGCACCATCCGCTGCCTGGAAAGAATCCGGTTTAGGAATCCAAGGATCAGTAGCTGCCACAATGCTCCTACCATCACCAACACGCCACCGAACTCCTTTCCTCAACAAATCAAGAGAAGCATAGATACTCGACCAGACAAAACTCGGGTGATAACCTTTATGAGCTTTGAAAAGATCCCCCCTCGGGAAATATTTAGCTTTGAAGATGCGATGAAACAGAGTATCTTGCTCCGTAAGTAACCGCCAACCTTGTTTGGCTAACATAGCAAGATTGAAATGTTGAAGATCCTTGAAACCCATACCACCCTGTCGCTTCGTGTAAGACATGCGGTGCCATGATAACCAATTTATCCCTTTACCTGGTTCTTTTCGGCCATTCCACCAAAACCGATTCATAATAACCTGTAAGTCTTGGCATAAAGTAGAAGGGAGCAAGAAGACTGACATGCAATAAGAAGGAATCGCTTGACCAACGGACTTGATAAGGACCTCCCTACCTGCTCTAGAGAGAAACCGGTTGTTCCAAGTATTCACCTTCTTCCAAAGTCGATCTTTGATATAACGAAAGATTTGCCGCTTGTTACGCCCGATGAGAGAGGGAAGGCCAAGATAAGAGCTATTCCCAAGAGGATTACTCACCCCCAAGGTGTAGGAAATGCTCAACCTAGAATGCTGCGATACACAAGGGCTAAACATAATACCAGACTTTTGGAAGTTTACGGACTGACCAGAGGCAGCCTCATAATCACAAAGAATAGACTTGACCACCGCAGCTGCAGCACCAGTAGCCTCAAAAAAGAAAAGAGAGTCATCGGCAAATAATAAATGCGAAACGGTTGGGCAACCCCGCCCCACTCTACAACCAGTAAGCAAACCTTGAGTTTCAGCATGATGGAACAACGCAGAAATACCTTCAGCACAGATAAGAAATAAGTAGGGGGAAATAGGATCCCCTTGGCGAAGGCCCCGGGCAGGGATAATAGGACCAACCAAACTACCATTCAAGTTCACTGCATAACGAAGATGGGAATAGCACATAGACATCCAGTGAATCCATTCCTCTGGGAAACCCATCACATGCATCATATCAGACAAATAAGCCCAATTTACTCGATCATAAGCCTTACTGATATCGAGTTTTAAAGCACAATAACCCAACTGCCCAGACCTTCGATGCTTTAAATTATGTAGTGTCTCAAAAGCCACACAAACATTATCCGTAATCATTCTGTTAGGCACAAAAGCGGACTGGTTCACAGAAATAATTTGAGGCAAAAGCTTCTTCAAGCGGTTCGCTAAGACCTTAGAGAGGATCTTATAGAGAACATTACATAAAGCAATAGGTCTAAAATCTTTGACAGATTCAGGGGCAGTAATTTTAGGAATCAACACAATATTCGTCAAAGTAAGATCAGAAGGGAAGGTACCTCGCTGAAGCCAATCCACAGCACTGGAAAAGATAGCATCCCCGAGGATATGCCAATATTTCTGAAGGAATGCAGGGTTTAAGCCATCAGGACCTGGAGCCTTGTCCGGATGCATACTGAATAAAGCCGCACGAAACTCCTCCTTGCAAAAAGGGGCTAACAACCCAGCTGCATCACTATCTGTAACTGTCCGTGGTACTAAATTGAGCAAGCTACTGCTAGCGGGGGACACATCCGCCCGAAATAAATCCACAAAATAGTCCTTAACCAGGGCCTCCATTTCACCATGACTAGAAGTAACGGAACCATCCGGTTTCTTAAGCTGCTGGATTTTGTTAACAATGCGCCGACCGGTGATGTGTTTATGAAAGAATTTCGAATTCTTATCGCCATATTTGAACCAAAAAAGCTTGGCTTGTTGCTTCTTTCGAAGTTCCTCAGTCAGCAAGATTTTGTTCCACTCCTCCTTTAGTTTTGCCGAACCAGTACCCCCATAAAGATCTCGATCAAGTTCGAGCTGCCGAACTAAAAGGTTCCTCCGCTTCCAGAACTCTTTATTGCGAGCTCTACCCCATCTGCGAACATCAGCTATAAGAGAATCCCTGCGGCCCATAAAATCGGTATGGATAGTCGAAGTCCATCCCGCCAAAACCACCCGGTCCAACTCTTCCTCTAGTAACCAGGAGTTATCGATCCGGAAAGGACGGATAATGGGAGCAGGATCGGTATGAGCCAGATCGACGACCATCGCAAGATGATCAGAAACTGGTGTAACCTGAGAGAAAGCAAGTGCGTTGGGAAATAATGAAGCCCAAGCATTATTGGACATGGCCCGATCCAACTTTTCCTTGATTTTATCCCCATTAGGATTTGTGCCCTCAAACGTGAAAAAATAGCCCACGGATTCTAAGTCAACCAAACCGGCATCGTTGAGAGCCGTTTTAAAACCAATCAGCAGAAAATTTGGTTTTGGGGGACCGCCTTGTTTTTCCACATCCGTAGTGATATCATTAAAGTCTCCTACACATAACCACGGCAATGAGCTTCGAGCAGCTAAAGCACGTAAAAGATTCCAGGACGACCGTCTCCGACCAGCTTCCGGGTACCCATAGAAACCAGAAAACCGCCAGGTACCAGTCTCAGCCGCAATGCAGCAATCAATAAAATTAGGGGAATAAGCTGACACAGTAAGAGCAATAGAGGACCGCCAAAAAAGGCATAAACCGCCGCCCATACCCACTCTGTCTACACAAAAACAATTCTCAAACCCGATCAGTAACTTTACCTCCTCCAATCTTTGGACATGCATGTGAGTCTCAATCAAAAAAATAACTTGTGGCTTATAACTAAAAGATAGATCTTTTAGGGCATTAACTGTCCGAGGATTGCCAATTCCTCGGCAGTTCCAACTGATGAAAATCATGGTTGTCGGCTATCTCGCACCGCGAGATCAGCCGCTGTCGTTGACGTTGAAGAAGAGCCTCCAACGCTAGAACCGCCTGTCGAATCCGTAGGAGTAGAAACGACAGAAGGAAAGGTCGTGAGATCATGTCTAGGCCGTTTCTTAGCCTCTTCAAGGTGTCCCACTGCCACATTCTCACCCAAGTCACCCATGCTCATCCGACCCATAGCATCAGTCTCCATAAGTTCCTCGGCAACCCCCACCGTAGCAGAAGTGGAGGGGCCTCCAAATAAGGAGTGGCGAAAGAGATGCGAGGGCAACGGCTCAGCAGCGGTAGCAGGCACAGCATTTAGACAACCCAAAACCGACGGTACAGGGCCCGAGGTGCCTTCTTCACGCAACCACTGGCTGCCGGAGCGGGAGGCTCGCCGATTAGAAACCCGTAGACTATCATCCCATTCAAAGCGAAGCTCTTCCGGCTTCTGATAGAGTCGCTGCTCACAGTAAGAATCAGTATGTCCAAGCAAGCCACAGAGGTAGCAGAATACATGTATCCGGTCATAACTAAATAGCGCACAGAAAGCATCGCCCTTTGCATCAACCAACTTCTTTTTCCGACGCAATGGCTGCCGAACATCTAGCTGGGTCCGGATACGCATAATCGTCTCATGAGGTTGGGAAGTATATTTCAGGTCATAGGTTACATAAGAACCAATGAAATTACCGAGAGATTTTGCGACTTCCTCACGAAAAAAACCCCGATCTGAGCCCTTTGACATGAACCCAGACATTAACAAAAAGCAAAGGAATATGTAGTGGATCCTGCCCATTCTCAACCGTGCTCCAAACCAAAAGATGGCGATTGAACGACCAAGGGGTACCCTCCACAGCTCTATCAAAATCCACCCTATTATAAAATCGGAATAAAAACCGCTTGGCCCCGATGTCTGTGATGGTGACGCCGCCCAGAGGATGCCATAGATCCGCTAAAACGGATTTCATAGAGTTGAAGTTGATGGCATTATAGGTCAGAAACATCCCTACCAAACACCATTCGTAAGTCGGAGTCGGGTCCTCCAAGGCAATATTGAAAGACAAAACGTCATCCTCCTCTGCTGTCAAGGATTTCAGATGAGGGGGACGATCCATAACAAAGCCTGAGAGGCACCAGAGAAAAACAAAGCTGGGAGAGATTACAGATGCAAGAGAAGAAAGAAGATACTGGACGACACCAACAGATCAAGCCCCGACGGGAAACCCCAGTTCACCCAAATGTGGGTCTGTGTCGCGCTACCAAAATCCCTAATTGGAGTAAGACAAGCAGTCCCCACCTCACCGCAACTCAGAAGGGGAATCAAAACCCACTGCTGACGAGAGATCTACACAAGAAAGGTCAGCGAAGCAAGTGGCCTTGGGACGAGCCAACACGGACAAAACGCCACCACTAGGGGGAAGAACTACAAGGAGAAAAAAAGACACCATGCTAACGAGAGCATACAAAAAAGACTATCATAATCTCCCATCATCTTTACTATTACAACTAATAATAATAATAATAATCTTCTTCTTTTTATTATTATATTTATGATTATATGTGTTATTAAGGTTATTTATTATTATTGATATTATTAACGTATATATATATATATTTTAGTTATTATTTATTTTATTTTTATTTTTATTTTTAATCTTTTTCAGCCTTTTTATTATCATTTTTAATTAGTAATTTTCATTACTATTATTTATTATTTATTATTTACTTTTCCTTCATGTGGGTCTTTTGAAAGCAGCTTCTTTATTAGTTAAGGATAAAGATACGTACTACTCGATCTCTTCATATCTTGCACCTTAGCGAGATTTCTATTGGGAGTTATTGTTGTTGTATATTATTTAATTTTATTTTATTATCTCTTTTTTATGTTGATCATTCAGAAACAACCTCTCTACTAATTAGAAACAAAGCTTTGTATTATTGAACCTCTCCAAACTATACATACTGATGAAATTTTTTCTAAATTGTTGTTATTGTAGTAAAAACAATTCAATATTAAATTCTTTGTTAATATAATAATATGATTTTTTGCTAAGTAACTATCACACATTATATTTATACCATACATAAATTTTATTATTTAATAAATTTAAGATCTCAAAAATTATGCGTGACATAAATATGATATGTTATAATCACATAAATTTTTTTAATGTTGATTTATTTTTGTAAAAAAAAAGTTGAATAATTTTAGTTCAATTTTTTGTTTGAGTTACTATTATAAAATTAAATAAATTTTAAAAACTTGCAATTAACCAAAATTTTATATGATTATTGCACTAACTGTATATTTTTTATTTTTTATTTTTATTATCTATTATTCTTAACTATTTTGAAAATTTTCTTTTTGAAAAATTATTTTAAGTTTCTTTCAATATATAACTTACAAATAATTATACAAATTAAAATTTTAATATATAATTTATTTTTTAATTATATATAATTCAATTTAATTTAATTTAACAATTGTTAAAGACAAAAATATTTATAAAAAATTCACTAAAGCGAAGAACCTAGAAAGCTTTAGTAACAAGTAACCTTTTTTCGTCTAATAAAGAGGTTGTTTTGAACTGCGATCGTTAAGAAATAACAATCCCAAGTAACTTGAAGCGCCAAAAGCAAGCTGACACTAATAAAGTCCCATAAATTTGGTTAATCTAGCAATGGGATGGACTCAGCGAATTCGATCTTTTCTATAGCTCATGTTCAAGTAGAAGCTGCTAACCAACCATTAGCGGGTTGCTCGTCATCTCACCCTTGACAGTCTCTGTCCTTCGTGTGGATAGGAAAGACAAATTTACATGCTTTTCATGATTGTTTGCAAGTTCACAATTTCTGGTGCAGGTTTCCACCTGTGGTGGGTAACTCCGTTTTCTTTCAGACTGATGTGGAGCACTGGATGACGTCAAATCTCCAGACGCCCAATCAACTGCAGAATATCCCATGGGCCACATTGTACGGGGTTGTCTGCTGGTTCCTGTGACAATGGAGGAATCGTCAGATCTTTGAAGAGGACTTTACTTGGCCCACTGATGGGTATCGTATAGTCCTCGATTATGCTATCTGGATTATCCGGACCCGTTCTATGGAACAACGGTGTTTGGTATCCCAGGATGTCCCGTCGGCTAACTCATTGGATGGACTAAACCGTTGCCAGGGTGGGTTAAGATTAATACCGATAGGGCGACCAATCCGGGTCACCATCTTGCCACTGCAGAGGGTTTGATTCAGGATTGTCATGGGCAGTGGTGTGGTGGTTTTCTCCATATCCAGGGCGGGGTTCGGCTTTAGAGGCTGAGCTATGAGGAGTTTACTCGGGTCTACATCTGGCTTGGGCTCTTGGTTTTCGACGGCTCATCTTTGAAGTCGACTCCCTTGAGGTGATAAATATTCTCTCCCCTTTTAGCCCTCAAGGGGTGTGGCTCGATGATTGAGAGCGAGGCTTGATTTCGATTAGGTCTTAGGTTCGATTCCCTGCTAGCCCCTCTTATAAGTAGGGTGCTCAAACAAAAAAATATTCTCTCCCCTTCTCGCCTTTGTGGAACTAACTACCTTTTTTGCTGGCATGTATTCAGGGTCTTCTAAGTCAATCTTGGGAGGTGCAGATTCAGCATGCCTATCGAGAAGGCAACCAGAGTGCAGATTGTCTGGTCGCACTTGCAGCGTCGGCCAGTCCGAGCCTCCATTTTCTCCAGGAGCCTTCGACACTAGTCAGAGTTCCCCTACTCCGTGATCAACACGGCTTTTTGTATCGCAGACATTGCGTTAATTAGTGTTTTTCGTGTAATTTTTCCCTTGTAAAAAAAACTTACAATCTCTTGTCTCTCTGCCTTTCCCTTCTTGGCTGCCGGTCATTACTAGCTGTACCATTCAAATTTGAGTTGAATATATTTAGGTTGTTTAAAACTAATTTTTTAATTTAATTTTTAATAACATTATTCTAAAATTGATTTTTCTAACAAATTAAATTTTAATAGTATTATTTTAAAAGTGAAATTAATATTTTTAATTTAAATATTCCAATCATTTGCCTCAAATTTTAATTATGATTTTAAGATCTTAACCTAATTCGAAATCTAATGAATTCCTAACAAATACCACAAACTAGGTTTAAACCAAAAATTTTTGTTGAGTTTGGATCTGACCCAAGCTCGTACTCGACCCGAGCTCAAATTTAAAATTTAAAATTAACTTAAATTTTGATTTAATCGGTTATTTTTTAGTTGAATTAAATTAAATTATATTGGTAAATTTTGATTTTTCTATATCATTTAATTTCATTTATGACTTTTTTTCAGGTTCAAATTTATGTTAAGAATTTAGATTGTCGGTAGTATACTGTATCTTATCTGTTCCTGATGTTTCTTGTAGGCTGCTTAGTAATTAGTATTCAGCTTCGCTTCCTCTGTTCCATTTATTTGCCTTTTGTTGCTTATCTCTTCCGAATTCGAAAGACCAATGGTGGGTGTTGATACGTCTCTGTTGAAAATGAACTTTATGCTAACATTATATGAGAGTGTCGTAGAGTTGACTCAAAGCACGAGTAATCCATGTCCACTCACGCACACATGCCCTGAACTGGACAGCTTTTTCAATGTTGGAATTAGCACACATATACTATCATAAATGTCCAAACCAAATTAGATTTAAATTAATTTATATTAAATATATATTTAATTTTACATATTAAAAAAATAAATTTTCAATTTTAAATATTTGAATCAATTTTGAATTTATTTAAATTGATTTTTTAAATATAACATGTTAATTTCAAGTAATATTTTTGTAAAAATTTCGTAAGAATAAGAAAAGTCTAGAAATACATAATTTTATTATTAATTAATAAACATCGGTTTATGATATATATGCAAGAAATTTTTTAAAAAATTATTAAAAATAATCAAATATATAAAAAATAATTACATAAATATAAAATATTATTAATCATAGTCATTATTTTCATGTGTATTTCTATTATTATTTAAATTTTAAATTATTATTTTACAAATTTCACTTATGTAAAAAGAACTTTAGGCTATGTTTGGTTGGATGTAATGCTTTTAATGAAATGAAATAGAAATATAATGTACCGTAATGGTTTATAATGGAATAAAATGTAAATGAATTTAATATTAAAAAATTATTGTTTGCAAGTAATGGAATAGTTCATAATGTAATGCAATGAAATGTTGTTTTGATGAATTATGGAGAGTTATATGTTTTATATTAATTGTTTAATATTATAACAACATCAAGTTAAATAACAAAATTAATCAAATAATTTTAATAATTTTAACGTTAATTGTTTAGTAATTATTTATTTTCATTAATAGTGTTAATATCTGGTCACCATATTTAAATGAATATTGACATATATTTTCATGTTTTGAGTATTAAAAAGAATTTATAAATTACACATTTTAAATAAAATGTTTAATAAATTAAAAGAAAGTATTTGATTAAAAATTTAAAATACTTGAACTCTTTTTATAACTTATATTAAAAAAATAAAAAGGCCAGTTCAACTTAATTTTACTCAAAATTAATAAATTATATTTGATTTAATCAAAATTTAAGCTAAACTTAAAATTTGAGGAA
The DNA here is from genome assembly GCA_026413385.1 of Erythroxylum gracilipes. Lineage (NCBI taxonomy): Eukaryota > Viridiplantae > Streptophyta > Magnoliopsida > Malpighiales > Erythroxylaceae > Erythroxylum > Erythroxylum gracilipes. The sequence continues at coordinate 26,437,216 of JANZLC010000004.1, forward strand.
TGACTCAAATTCTCTTTTTAAATTAATGTTATTTGGGTTTATAAATCATATAGTAATGTCACGTACTTTTGGCATGAAATCACTAGTAAACCAATTTGTTTGTACTAGGCCTTTTTTCTGTTTGTATTGATTGTACTTTGAAGATAAAAAGAGTCGTGAATGTGTAAAGTTAAAAAAGAAAAGAAAAAGTTAAGGTCATTGGCATGATTACTTCAACTTTTATATATATATATATATATATAAGAGGGCTTGTCATGTCACATCATTTCTATGATATGAACTTTTGTGAATGGGCATAGGGATGGAGGAAATTCCCATGACGTCGCAATTATGCATTTGAAATTTTGTGGTGGATTTAAAAAGAACAACATTGGTGGATCCGAGGTAAAAAGACGAAACAGATAATCTGTTTCAGTCCATCCTTTTTATCAGATTTTGTTATGTTTTATTAAATCATATTAACATATTTACGTGATACTCTGAATGAGATTTTATAAAATTAGATGGAAATAAATTATCTAAAACAGATGATCTGCTTCTTAAAAAAATTACATCCAATTGAGTGACATTACTTATTGGATCCGAGTAAATGATCAAATAGAACAACTTAAAAAATAAAAAAGTATCATTAATTTTTCATTATTGTTCTAAGTTTGAATTATCATTTATGTAAATAAAATAATTGATCAAATTTTATAATAATTTATCAAAGAATATCTCTGGTTATCAAATAATTGAAAAGTCTCGAGAGAGAAAGTTCGATACGTAAAATTTAAGAAAATTCAGTAATACACAATTTTACTCTTAATTAATAAGGAAATTATTTATGATAATATTTGAAAGAGGTTTAATTAATAAATAACTAAATTAACATACTCTTTTTAAGTCAATTATAAATGTTTTGTATGTTACTAATTATACAATGGCTAGGGTTAGGTTTAGGTTAAAAATAATTTTCTTTTTTGTTATAAAACTTACCTAAATCATATTTTGATCAAATTGTGTTGTACCCCAAATTGTTCTTACAAGTTATAACTATTCTATATGAAATGTTGGAGGATTAAAAGTTGGAAAAATGTTACATTGAACATGTTTCGGTATTTTAGCCATAACTCTTTCTCTAGTTATCGAAATGAGACGATTTTTAATTTGAATTAAACTAGAGAAATAGGGCTACAAATTATTTGATGAACTCAAGTTCTAATTTAGTCTTTAAGAGTTTTAATTTTTGGATGGAAATTGAGTATGAAATGTTGTTTCAATGTAAGGATAGTTTGGACATGTTTGGGTCATAATTTTCGATTTACCAAACCAAATTGAGTGATTTTGGTGTTATTAGAAAATTAAGACAATGAGGAACATTTTTCTAGAAGGAAGTGTTAGCAAATATCTTCAATTGTTCCATGAAAATTAGTTAAGAAGTTAGAAGTTTGAAATGTAAGTTTAAAAGACAAAGGAGGGTAAAATGGGAAAGACAACCTTAATGAAGGCAAAATTGGAAGAGCAATGAGAACAAAAGGAAAAAATAAGAAGAAGAAGAGAGAAGTGTTGTGGAAGGCAAGAGAGGACAGAAGAAAACGAAAAGAGAGAAAGAAGAAGAAGGAGAAATCGTGAAATCCAAGGGGGAAAAGGGAGGAAAATTCGTGGAAAGAGGAAGAATCAAGCTCCATAAGGTAAGATCTTCATCTTTTTCATGCTTTGGTAAAGAAATGGGTTAAGGTTTTGAGATGGAGAAGTTCTAGAGAGAGAAAGAGGGATTTGTGTGTGTGTTGGTTGGAGGAAGAAGAAGATGATGGATTCCTCAAGGCTTTGGGGTTTCTAAGCTAGGTTTGAAGTTTTCTAACCTAGATGGACCATGGATAGGTTGGATTAAAGCTTGATTAGGGTTTTTGTGTGATTAGGACAAATTTGGAGATTTTCCAATTGAATTGCAATTTATGGAATTTTGTTTGTGTTTAGGCAATCAAGAGCTTATTCAAGGGCAAGAAGAAGGAAGCCATTGAATTTGGAATTTCCTAGATTTTTAAGGTAGGAAAATTATTTATAGTTGTTGTGCAATGAGTAAAATGCATTGTGTGTGTTATTGTGTGCTAATTGACTTGCTTGAAATGATGGTTTGTGGAAATTGCACTATGATATGTGTTATGGCATGTTATGCATTGAAATTATGTATGACATTTTGA
>JANZLC010000004.1:26471390-26489240 GCA_026413385.1 Erythroxylum gracilipes
TTATCTAACTGTATCCAGATGAAAATCACAGGTGAAATGGTGAAAAAAGGAAATTAGATGATAGCAAATAAAATTGGAAAAAATGTAATAAACAGAAGATAAAGATACGATTTTATTAAAATAATAAATATAAAAATGGGAAAAAGTAACCAATAAAAGAATAGCTTACTAATATCAACGGTTGTTCTTTGTTTGCTGAAATAGGAGATGTAACTTTTAGTCTTTTTTTTTCTGGAATAGAGAATCTGATGTATTTAGGTTGAACAAGAAGAAAGTGAAAGAAGAGAGTCGTTCAAAGAAGTAAAGTTTGGAGGGAGAAATTGTTTGATTCGTTAAGTCAGATATGATTTTAGCGTTAAGTTAGAGAAGAAAAGTTTAAAAGTAAAAAGATAAAGGTGTTAATGGATTGTTTGCGAGGAAAAAAAATTTGGACGTAACTTATTTCAATCACAAAGAAATGGCTATAGGGCGATTGATTGATAAACCGCTAAAAAAAAAAGCCAAGCAATGATAGCAATTTCTGAATAATTGACGCAAAAACGGATTACTTGAAAAATACAACAGTTGTCCAATAAAAATATTACTTGAAGAGTTGTGTTGCATTACATGATGGGTAGTACGTGAAGATGATAAAGTGAAACACAAGCGCTTTTCCTAGAGATATGTAAAAAATAGCTCATATCTGTAGAGAAGAGGAAGAGACGTGAATATTGGGTTTTAAAGAGTAGATTGTGTTGCATTAAATGATGACTGCTACATTAAATAGGGTAAAGACAAGTGGATCTCCACAATAAAGATACGTTAAGAATAGGTTCATGGTCTGCGCATTAAATAATGAAAAGGAAAAAGCCTGAAACGAAAACAATTTCGTCAAGAAGTTATTAATATTAAATTAAATTAATAAGTTAAACATGATTGATATATTGATGAATTTAAATATAAGTAACTGATTAGTAAATTTAAACAAAATAAAACGTGATAATTAAATTAAGGTTAGATTTACAGGAATAAGATAATTTAATTTTTTATCAATTGTGATTTATGCAAAATTAACTAATAAACTAAAAAAGAATTAATTCATTGATTATTTAAACAAGAACAGATTGTAAATATATTATTAATATTAAATTAAATAAATAAGTTAAACATGATTGATATATTGATGAATTTAAATCTAAGTAACTGATTAGTAAATTTAAACAAAATAAAACGTGATAGTTAGATTAAGGTTAGTAACTGATTAGTAAATTTAAACAAAATAAAACGTGATAGTTAGATTAAGGTTAGAGTTACAGGAATAAGATAATTTAATTTTTTATCAACTGTGATTTATGCAAAATTAACTAATAAACTAAAAAAGAATGAAGTGATTGATTATTTAAACGAGAACAGATTGTAAATATATTTGTTCTTAATTTATTGTAAAAATATACCCAAACCATTGTTAAACAATTAATTTTAACATAATAAAGCATTTATGAGTGTAATGAATATATTAAGTTATTAGAAAAAGGCTAAAAGGAAAACAACTCTGTCAAGAAAATATTAGTATTAAATTAAATCAATAAGTTAAACATAATTGATATGTCGATGAATTTAAGTATAAGTAACTAATTATTAAATTTAAATAAAATAAAACGGGATAATTAAATTAAGGTTAGAGTTACAAGAAAAAGTTAATTTAATTGTTTTATTAACTGTGATTTACACAAAATTAACTAATAAATTAAAAAAGAATTAAGTGATTGATTATTTAAACAAGAACAAATTGTAAATATATTTGTTCTTAATTTATTGTTAAAATATACCCAAGCCATTTTTAAATAATTAATTTTAATATAATAAGGCATTTATGAATATAATGAATATATTAAGTAATTATTGACCGTCATTATTAGATTAAGTTTAGAGTTATGGGATAAGGTGACTTAGTTTTTTCTTTATTAATTGAAATTTTTATATAATTAATTAACAAATTAAATAAGAATTATGTGATTGATCTGGGAAGATTTCGACAAAAATATTTTTATGAAAGTTGTAGATTTTTTTAATACTTTTGATTTATATAAAGTTTGAAGTTTTTGCAATTCCGGATCAAAATTTAAGGAGGTTTGAAGTTAGGTATGTGATTAAGGAAAGTCGAAATCGTGCAAATGCACGATAGCGATTTACAGGCTTTCTCATGGAAGTGCACGATAGCGATTTTGGATGTGAAGGCCGAAAATCGCGATCATGCATTTGCACGATAGCGACTTTGGAGGTGAGTTGCTTCCGTGCATTTGCATGATAGCGATTTTCGCTATTCATCCCTCGATGTCGCTATCGTGCATTTGCACGACGACGACATTCCCTTTTGAATCCAAAGTCGCTACGGTGCATTTGTACGATAGCGATTTTCGCTATTCAACCCCTAATGTCGCTATCGTGCATTTGCATGATGGTGACATCCTCAAAAAAATACTTCTTTCGCTACATCTCAATGTACAACGATTTATTATTATTATTATTATTATTATTATTATTATTATTATTATTATTATTATTATTATTATTATTATTATTATTATTATAACAAATATATAAATTATTGATTCGTATTATATATATATATATATATATTTGTTATATAGGTATAATAACAAATATATAGGTATAATAACAAATAGATATATGACTGATTAGTATTAATTATAATATATTTAACACCGATCAAAAAAATTTGCGTTCTTTATAATTTAATTAATTAATTAACTAATTAGGTAATTTTGATTTAACTGTTAATAATTAGCTCATATATTTTTTGTCATTTTTTATTAATTTTACTTTATATATTATTAATTTCCTAATTATATTATAATTAATAAATTGAGGTAAATATAATATAAATATATTTTTAGCAATGTGTATATATATATATAATTAAATTTTTTAACGATTTTTGCTCTATACATTTTTTAAATCCAACTAAATAAAACTTATACCGCAAATTTTAACGAATCCGAAAATCATATATACTTCCTAGAACTAATGTTTTTTTAATTTAAATATGCTTATACTTACATAATAGTTATGCTTAAATAACAATCAATTAATAATTTTCAATTCATAAATAGTGACTTTGGAGGGGAAGGGTGAAAATCGCGATAAATTAATTAATTTAAATATAAGTTAGTGATCAATAAATGTGAATAAAATGAAACGTTATTATAAGTATAAAATTTTGGAAAGCACGTTTACATTTTAATTTATTTCTACAATTTTCCACTATTTTATGTTAATTGTAATCTAGATATAATGAATTTTCTCTTTGAATTATAATCTATTTATTCTGATCCGATAAAATAATAATAGATATTATTTTGATAGATTTTCAAGCTTTGATTATTTAATCTTGTTATGTACAGAAAAGTTGGTTATGGGAAAATATGATCAGAACGTTAAATGTTTTGTTACGAATTAAATATGAGAAAAGCAAATGCGAAGAGTGAAGAAATGCAAATAAAGTAAAAACAGTTATGCTTGGAAATTATCTAAATTAGATTATTGAATGTGATTATTAGATTAAGTTTATAGTTACGAGGTAAGTTAAGTTAGTTTTTTCTTTATTTTGTTGTAATTTATATATAATTAATTAACGAATTAAATAAGAATTAAGCGGTTGATCTAGGAAGATTTGAACAAAAATGTTTTTATGAAAATTGTAGATCTTTCTTTTAGCTTTTGATTGATATAAAGTTTGAAGTTTTTGGACTTTTGGATAAACATTTAAAGGCGACTTTGGTACAAATTAAATGTCAGAAAAAGAAATGTGAAGAGTGAAGAAATGCAAATAAAGTTAAAACAGTTATGGTTGGAAATTATCTAAATTAGAGTAGAAGCAGTCTTAAATAGTTAATTTAAATGAGGCAAATTTTAAATGAATTATGTTTTTGTTTTGTTAAGTTAAATTTAGTGATTCTATCATCTGATACAGATCAGATGAGTATAAGCTTAATATTAAGTTCAGCAATAATATTTTTTGAAGTACTAGCGATTTGGAAACTAATAAACTGTGATTTATACAAAATTAACTAATAAACTAAAAAAGAATTAAGTGATTGATGATTTAAACAAGAGCACATTGTAAATATATTTGTTCTTAATTTAACGAATTAAATAAGAATAAAGTGATTGATTTACGAAGATTTTGACAAAAATGTTTTTATGAAAGTTGTAGTGATTTACAAGTTCTCGCATACACGATCGCGACTTTGGAGGTGAAGCGTGAAAATCGCAATGATGTAATTTCAGCATACTTTTCACTTTTAATGACTGAAATGATCATGGAGGCATCTAAAAATAATTGATATGAAATTAAATATGTGTTAATGTCACATTAGTCATGTAACAATTAAATCTTAATAGTGTAAATGAATACTTATATAAAATTGATGTAAACATATTATATAAATATTAAGACGATCTTATAAAACAACACATTGTATTAGTTACACTATTGTCAATGAGCAATCTATAAGTAACAAACTCTGCGTGGAAATGAGTTAACTAGTTTGCGTGATACAGTTTGTGAAGCTCGATGTACAATAGGCTTGACTATTTCTATTAGAAGACCCAAATGGTGCAAAGTCCTAATCAACTCGCTTTTACGCATTTCTTTAATAAATGTCATGACTAACAAGGTATAAGTCTTATTGTTAGGCATAGTATTCCAGAGCATTTGTAACAGTTCACCTTCAGGTTGAGGTAATGTTGCAAGTAAACTCATGTACCTTCAACATTTGCGTAAGCTAGGCAACCTTCAAAATATAACTCTTGCATAATGTTATTAACTAAAATAACATGCTGTGTTAGATCGTCCCCAGGCATTAAACACATGTTAGCCAACCTTATATGCATATTGCTAATGTGTTTTTTCTGTGCCTTACATCGTATAAGCTTGGGTGTTCGCTTAATAATAGACATCTTGCTGGAAAATAAATTTTCAGGAATCAAAAGAGTGCACAAAATAATAAAGTATTTTTGTCTAAGACATAGTGAACTTATGGTCATATGTGGGAATGATTCAATTTATTTATTATATTAACAACTTATTAAACTAATGAAATTACGCTTATAATATTTCATGAATTAGAAATTTATCTCTAATTTATCTAAGTCATGAGATATGGAAAAATAAACAACAAACTAATTATCATATCAATGAAAAGGAATATATGAAGAACAAGTACATCAGAATATTATATAATATATTTTGGTAACATAATTAAACATACTTATAACATATCATCAATAATTTGAAATAAACAAGATTAATAATTCTTATTAATATGTAGTGAAAACAATAAAAAATATAAATGGGATAAAATTTGATTAGTTATATATAAATGAGTTATATATAAACGAGTTATTTATATAATAATTAACAAAAGATTCTTACGAAATTATTAACGTTTAAAAGATGAAACATTCGCAAGGCTGTATTCTTAACTGATTCTCTTCAAAAGTGCAACCTTAAAAGTGGAACTGAAAGTTGAAAATATCAGTGGATGGAAAATTTTTTGTATTTTACAAAACAGGATTATAATAAATGGAAAATGAAAATAGCATAATTAAAAAAATGTGGCATATTAACATAATATTGTTGGAAATACTGCAAAAGAATTTTTAATGTGGTTCAGCCTTAATCTTGCCTACGTCCACGGACTTCTAATACTTCCACTAATATGAAACTATTAGTACAAAACCTCACACACACACACAAAATATACCCACACCAAGCCCTATTTATAGTACAATTCTCAAGTTGGTAAAAATCAACTTGTCCACCAATTTGGCAAAGTCAATTTGCCTACCTCCACTAACTAAGTCAACAAAAACAATTGCCGTATACAAGTTTTATTTTTCCTCCTTTTCCATTGTTGCCATCCAAAATTGACCAGCCATCCAAAATTGACCAAGAAACAATTTAGGCCAATACCTAACACTTTTAACGAATGACAATATCAAGAGAGAGCTTCTGTCTTGAACGAAGATTGAGTAAACATAGGTCATATCGACATAGATTGTGATATGTTCGTGTTCTGAGCTATATTCTTCATCAAAAAATTGTCAACAACACCTACACGGTTGTGTTCAAGCATATGGCTTCGTTTGTGTACTTCAAAAAAAGAACATACTTGTCACACAGTCATATTGTAAGCCATGTTTACCTAAAGACTTCTAAAAAACTATCATATTCCTCTTGAAACACTCCGAAATTGCACATTCGTGTATATGAACTGTACACAATAATCTCTAACTTGACAAATATACCATATTTAACTAACATATTTTTAAAAATGCCTTAAAATTTGCACATTTGTGTACATAACAAATGTACTTTATATAAGTTGGATTATATCTATATTTATCACCTCAAGACATTAATCATGTCCAAGCAAAGCTTGACTTTCTCTATAGTAACCAGTTTTGTCAATATATCAATTACATTCTTTAAAGTATGAATCTTTTCAAACAAGATCTAATCAGATGCAATCAATTTCTTGATCTTAAAAAACCTCATATCTTCAACCATAACTCTCTTCTACCTATTCTTCTTCTAATTATCCATAGTCTCTTAAAAGATGAATCTTCATCATTGATAGTAAGTGCATATAAAACCGAGTAGTTTCAACCATATCTACTTAGTGACCTAATAGTATGTTTTGCTCTATCTTTAACTATAATGAGATAGTGTTCTTTTCTTGACATTATTTTATTTCTTGAACTAGAATTTTTAACAACTTTAGCATTTTTTTTAATTTCATTTGTACCACTTTTGAATCAGTACTGCTCTTTATTGACTATGACCCTTTCTCTTTATATGTTTACCTCAATATATGTTGCTCCCCCAAACACCACATCCTTGAAAGTTACTCTAAAATTTTTAACCAAGTACATAAAACTTGAAGAGGTCTAACTTCTAGTGTTTGACACCTTTTATAAGCTCCTTTATAAAGATATATCATCCCTTACTCACTGTTATAACCTAGCCACATAAGTCATAACACATTATTATCTTTCTTTGAGTATACTACTTTAACTTTTTCACTTACAACTATGCTTCATATTAGTTTGTTGATGTTTCTCATTAAATTTTTGCCTTTTCATCATAGTCATTGTACCATTTATCATCTTTGTATTATCTTTGTTGATTTTATAGCCAAATCGTTCACATGTAAGGTGCCTAAAAAGATCATATTCTTATTCAAATGTATTATATATCAAACCCTTCTTAATATACTAACAACACTATCAAACATCATAATCATGTGCTCTTATGTCCTACTATTTTGTAAGCTTTATCATCCTCCATCAAAATACTGGTAAAGTTGTCTAATGTATATGACACAAACTAATCCTTATTTAGTATCATGTGATATAATGTCATATATCTAGTTTCTATGAGTTTTGAAGTTAATTGGTTAACTAATAAAGCATGTTTTTGTTGTTGTAATTTGAAACTCTACACAACATTAGTAGAACTTGATGAATCATCAGTTTTTTGTTTGTTTGTTTGTTAACCTCTTGTTTAGACAATCCCGCCTAATATGCCCAATTTTTTTTTATACTTATAACACTAGATTGTCATTTTACCCTTGAGTTTAGATCTCCATTTTAAAAAGTCATCCTTACTATACTTCATCCACAATCTTTGTTTCTCCTCAAATGCAACTCTTTAACTTGAGAGCTTTTATCTATATTAAGTCTTTGTTGGTTATAAGCTAATAATGCAATAGTGATGTCCTTCATCCTAATTATCTCCTTAGGCAATAGAAGTATGCTCACTAAATATTGATAAGAGTAAAGAGTAAAGTAGAATCATGGCTTTATCCTCATTAGTCACCTCAAAGTTTAACATGTCACTAATTATTTACTTGAACACATTGATATGTTGTTCTAGATTTGTTCCCTCCTACTTCTTCATACTGTATAGTCTATACTTCTCATAAACTTGTTTATGAGAAAGTTTTACATATATCTACTCTCCAGCTTTTTCCTTATCTCAACAATAAATGTAACATACATAATCTACTATATGACCTTATTTTTTAGAAATAGTCAAATAGTTCTAATTATTTACACTTACAACTCCTCTTAATTTAGTGCAATCTTGTTTTCTGACTTATTCTCTCGCAACCCCTTCAACATCTCTTGTTATTCTAACAAATATTTTACTTTCTATTGCTACAGTCTAAAATTCCAAGTTCCATTAACTTTCCCACTTTAAACCTTACAACCAAAGTCATTGTTACCTTAAGAACGTTCCGACATCACTTGTTGAGAAATTATATGTAGCAAGAAGAAAGTAATATGAAAGAAAATAATAAGTTTTTTTACCACATTTAGTCAGTTGGTTATGGCTATGTTCTGAAGAGCCAAAAGCAGTTAGTTTTCCTGTATTGATTAATAACTCACTTAAAGAAGATTACACATTTCATATACATATACTAGGTTTATATAAGTATAATGATTATAAAATCTAACTTATACAATTTTATGTAACTTTCCTCATACCAAATGTAATATAATTTATACACAACTCTAAATAGGTTCTAGAATCCTTCTAGAATTTGATATTTACCAAAAATGCTAATTCAAATAAAGTTAATTATTGTGGATATGGCTCAGGATACAACCATGTCCTAGGATGTGTATCTTATTGTTACTTTCTCGTATATGGATATAAGCTCTAGTACATTTGTGTCTCAGAGTTTCACATTTTTTTTTTTATCTTCTCCATATATGAACGTAGGTTATAACACGTCTATGGCCCAAATCGTGTCCTCCCTTGAAAAATACTTTGCTACACTAATACATTATTATTTCAACCTAGGTCTTCACCTTTATATACTAGAGAAGAACAGGTCCTAGCACATAGTAGTGTGTCAGGCTATATTTTCCCAAAGACTTCTAAGGAACTCTTATGTTATTCCAGAAGCACTCTTACAATATAAACCTGTATATATGAGTTATGCACAATAATTTCTTTACATATTTTATGATCCACAAAATGAAACCCTTCTTTTTGGACCTTTTTATTTGTCTCTCCAATAACTCCAAAGAAGAAAAAGCTGCGGAAAAATTTTTCATTGATCTTTTTTTTAGAAAATGAAGTAATTTTTCATTACCAAAAATGCTTACATGCTAAAACTAAACTTTAGTCCGAATGAACCGAACCATTACAACTTAACTTGGGGAGAGATGCAAAAGCAATTAGCAACTAGTACTATAGTACCTTCTAAGAAAGGCTTATATTCCAACTTCATTATGTGATAGCATTCCTCCAATACAATCTTTACCAAACAAATCAAATCAAATTAATAAGGATATCAATTCCTACTAGCCAATACCGAAGCCCACCCTCAATACCAATTACTCTTTTAATTAATGAGCTGCACTATTTATCTCACCACCTACTGATATAATCTTCTTTTACTTTGAAATTTTTGAAAGTTCCTCTCTTTCCAAATCATTTAAACAACAGCTGCAAACATACATTTAAAAATTTGAACATGCATTGTTCTGCCTCTAACTATCTGACTTAGCCACTGTAGTTTAGCCTGACAATAACCCGCTTGTCTTTTACTCCAAGCTAAGTAAGAAGATGCTCCCATATTGCTACAGAGAATCACACTTAAAGAAAAGGTGGTTAACAATTTTAACATTACATAAATTGTAGAGTGTGCAATCCTCAAATATTTGGCTAATCCTTCTCATTAAATTGGTTGTTGTAGGAAGCCTATTATGCAGTACTAACCATATAATAAACCCATGTTTGGTTAGAGTACCTTGAGCAAGAATAAGTCCTTTCCAAGTAACTTTTGGGAAACTAGGTCCCAAAGATATGTAAGCCTTTCTAATAAGAAATTTACTTGACCCTAGCTGTCAAATGGACTTAAGGGTTGGGTTGTAGGAATTATTTAGCATCAAAAAATTTCCTCAGAATCCGTACTACACCTGATGGACATTTCATCTACCAAAAATTATTATTTTTAATGTAAAATTATTATTTTTAATGTAATAAGCATAGACATTCTTTATTGATCTTAATGATGAATCATTAGCTAAAAAGAGATTTTACCGATTGATTATATAATTGAATGTGGCTTTTCTCTAGAATAAAAATTGTTTTTTGTAATTTGAAACCAAAATAATAATAATATATTCATGTGTAGCTAATGTAGTTAGAAACAAAGAATAAAGGAAAGAGAGCTTCATGTTGCATATGTTATAGTCTTCCGATGATTAGGATGTTTTTTCTTTCAAACTAAATATCTATATTAACCACCTTACACCTTGTCGACTCTCCAACTTTTCCATTCAATAAAATAAGTTTGAGTAAACAAAATTAGACTTTTTATATATTGTAATTATGAACTCTAAAGGCAATCTTTTATTTTTTACGTTAAATGTAAAAACTTAAACTAAAAGGACTATATTGCAGTTTTACGTATTTAAGCAATGAATAATGTCTATGGGTAAAGAACAAGAAAACTTTTAGATTTAGGCTAACTATAACTTGTAAGGCTACCGATAAAAAAGAAACGCTATTTTGATTAAACATATCTACAGTGTCATTCTGATTAAAGGGAGTATTTTAACATTTCAAGAAGAAAAGCTTGTTTTAGAAGTAAGGAGAAAAGTTCACTAATGGGAGTTTATGTAATTTTTTTTATTCTTTTGAATTTTTTCATCAATTTACTTTTATAAATAACAATATGAAGGGAGTGTTGGAATAATGTCAGCTTCTATGTCTTTTTCTTTATTGGTTGTTGCCCCTTCTTCCTCTAACATTTGCTTGTCCCACATTGGTTGGGTAAAAGGCCTTGTACTTTTTGATATTGTTGTTGTTTTTCCCTATTTGTCTGAGTTGTAAGACTTGGGCAGACCACTCACAGATGTGCGCGCCACCCATTTGCGGGTTGTAGGCTAATATGTTTTTCTTTTTGGATCCAGTCTATATTGTAGATTCATTGAACCTAGAATCTTTGATTTTGTAACTTCTCAACCGTTACAATCACCTGATCTTCTCCTGATATTATGCTTCAATGATTCTCTTCTTGGATTACATATACACAGATTTTCTTCTTCGTCGGGTGTTCTGAAGACTACAAACCTTCTTTTTTGCATTCTTACTCCTTAAGCATCTGCTGTGTATCCTCCATTCTCTTACCCACGAGTGCATGTATGCAAGGGCTCACTGTGATAACCTTGAGGAGTGATCGACATCTTGATTGCACTAACATCCTGTTGAAATCGCCTTCAAAGTAGTGGCCTTGGCTACAATGCAGTTGATTCCCATTGATCAACCTTTTTATTTCTTACAATTTGAAAGTGATTCATCTTAGTCAATGGCTAACAGTGCCACTTTAAATCTCATGAAGTCCCTCTCTAATCCATCCAAACTCGAACCATTTGATAGAACCAATTATAAACGGTGGTCTCAGAGGCTGCTAATATTTTTTGAACAATTAGGGGTTGATTATGTGATGTCCAATGATCCTCCAGTTGTTATAGTTACTGCGCTTGCTCTTCCTGATGGTGCTTATTCTACTACTCTTGCAACTCTGACCAAGGATAAAGCTGAAGACTTAAAGAAGTACGAGAAAGACAACAAACTGATTCGTGGGCATATGTGGAACCATCTGTCTAATATTCTGTTCAATCTTTTTTACACCAACAAGTCTGCCAAATCAATATGGGATACTCCTAAGAAGAAGTACGAGGTTGACAATGCTGGAAAGAAAAATTATTTCATCTGCAATTGGCTACAGTTCCAAATGGTCGATGACAAATCAGTCATGGAACAAGTGCACGAATACGAGAACATGGTTGTTGACATACTTAGTGAAGGCATGAAGATATGTGAAACACTTCAAGCCAACGCATTATTGGAGAAAATTTCCCTTTCTTGGAATGACTACCGCATCCAACTCAAGCACAAGAAAAAAGACATGAATTTTCAAGAGTTAATCAGCAACATGAGAACGGAATAAGCCAATCTGTTTAAAGATAAGCTTGATAATCTTTCTATTAATAACACTAATGCTAACCGTATAGAATATGCTGCTAATGTGTTTAAATATAGGTTTAAGGAGAAGAAGAAGAAAAAGCTTAATCATGGCAAAAAGTTAGGGTTGGCAATGGGACGACACATGGGCCCAAATTTAGGTATTTTCAATGTGTTTGCCTAGGCCAACCTGAGGCCCAACTATTTTAAACAAAAAGACATTATTTTTCTTAAAAGAGTTGGGTCTCGAACAGGCTTGGGCCTGGGAAGCCTAGGCCCGAACCCAATTAGAAAAAGACTGGACTTCAAAAAGCATCATTTCAATAAACTGGACTTCAAAATTCAAAAGCCCAACGGTGCATGCTTTGTGTGTGGTAAGCTTGGCTATAAAGCTTACCAATGCTCGCAACATCAAGGTGCACAAAAGACTATACAGAAACAACTTGTTTCACAAGATAACTTGGCTGAAAACAATGTAATCATTGTTGTTGTTGTTGTTGTTGAGGCTAATTTGGTGGCTAACCAAGCTGATTAGGTGCTTGATATGAGAGCCTTATGGCATTTGTGCGCTGATAACAACTTGTTTCATGATTTCTAAGAGTCTTCTGATGGTGAGTGCACTTATATGGGCAATTCTAGTACTGCTAGAATCCTCGGTAAAGGAAAGATTCTACTCAAGTTGACTTCTGGCAAAACTTTTTCTTTAAATAATATTTTGTATGTTCCTAGTCCACATAGGAATTTAGTTTCTAGCTTTTTATTGAATAAGACTGGACTAAAACTTGTGTTTGAATTTGATAAGGTTGTACTATCTCGTAATAGGGAGTTTGTGGGGAAGGATATCTCATAAGGGGTCTCTTTGTACTCAATGTTAAATCTAAATTAGTGAATAGTAGTACCTCTGCTTCTACTTATATTGTTGAGTCTACTAACTTGTGGCATGGTAGACTCAGACATGTGAACATTGACTCGAGAGACTTAAAGAAATGGACCTAATACCTGTAGTAAACACTAATGAATTCTCTAAGTGTCAAATCTGTGTTGAGGCCAAGTATACCAAAAAACCTTTTAAATCTGTCACAAGTAGAAAGATATAACTTTTAGAGCTTATTCATTTGGACTTAGCAGATTTCAAGAATATCATAAGAAAAGGAGGAAAAAAGTAATATATGACTTTTTGCGATAACTTTTAGAGATACACTAAGGTTTACCTTCTAAAAACTAAAGATGAGGCTGAGGAGAAGTTCTTGAATTACAAAGTAGAGGTGGAAAACTAATTTGACAAAAAAATCAAAAGAGTAAGGTCAGATAGAGGTGGTGAGTATAGCACAAATTTCCTTAAAGGTTTATGTGACCAAATGGTATAATACATGAGCTTAGTGCACCTAACACTCCCCAACAAATTGGTATAGCATAAAAGAAAAAACAAAACCTGTAAAGAGATGATGAATGCTATGTTGCTAAGTTTTGGTTTGCCTGCAAATTTATGGGGAGAGGTTGTACTCTCTACATGCTTTGTTCTTAATAAAGTGCCCCATAAGAAGTTAGATAAAGCCCCTTACGAGTTGTGGAAAGGTTTTGCCCCTAACTTAAAATTTTGAAAGTGTGAGGTTGTTTAGCTAAGGTTGGTTTACTTGACTTTAAGAGACCTAATATTGAGCCTAAAACTTTTGATGTTGTTTTTGTTGGTTATGCTCAAAATAATGCAGCTTATAGATTCATGTCTATAAGTGATAATTCTATTTCTAAATCAAGAGATGCTGAATTTTTTTAGGATGTTTTTCCTTGCAAGAAAAATGAGTTTCTGACTTTACCTTATAATTCTGAAAATGTTAATTATAAGCATGTTTCTATGCATTTACCTATTTCTAATAATATGCATGTTATTGCTTCTATTAATTATGAGTATGTTGTTGAAATTAGGAGAAGTAAGAGGCACATAACTGAAACTAGTTTTGGACCTAATTTTATTACTGCTTTCTTAGTTAAGATTGAGAACTTTGATGTCATAATTGAGGACATTGTGTCAATATTTCTTCTAGATGATGACCCTAAGACCTATGAAGAAGTAGTAACGTCCATAGATGCTTCGTTTTGGAAAGAGGCCATAAACAGTGAATTAGAATCCCTTCATGTTAACCGTACTTGGGATTTTACTGACTCACCTAATGGTTGTAAACCTATTAGTGGTAAGTGGGGGTTTAGAAGGAAACACAAATATGATGGGTCCATTGAAAGGTTTAAGGCAAGGTTTATGGTGAAATGGTTTGACAAAAAAAAAGGGATTGACTACTTTGATAACTATTCACCTATGACTAAGATTGCCACCGTTTATGCTGTAATAGCCCTAGCCGTCATCCATGGTTTAGTTGTGCTTCAAATAGATGTAAAAACAACCTTTTTGAATGGGGATTTAGAGGAAGAAATATATATATATATATGGAGCAACCTGAAGGCTTTGTGATTCTTGGTCAAGAAAACAAGATTTGTAGACTTAAGAAGTCCTTGTATAGCCTTCAGTAAGCTCCAAAACAATGGTACGAGAAGTTTAATAGCACCTTGACTCAAAATGGTTTTGTTGTTAATGCTTTTGATTCTTGTGGTTATTCCAAAATGGTAGGATCAGAATGGGTGATTATATATCTCTATGTAGATGACATGTTAATTTTTTGTGCTACTATTGATGTGGTTAATGAGACTAAAAAATTTTGTCTTCTCAATTTGATGTGAATGATTTAGAAGAGACCGATGTGATTCTTGGAATTAAAATTTCCAAAACAAAAAATGGATTTTCTTTGTTTTAGTCTCATTACATTGATAAGGTATTGCGTAAATTCAATTATTTTGATGTTATGCCTGTGAAAACTCCTTATGATTCTATCTTTTATCTCATGAAAAACAAAGGTGATAGTGCATCACAAAGTGATTATGCCAAGATTATTGGTAATGTAATGTTTCTTATAAACTATACTCGACCTAATATTGCCTATGTTGTTTCACGTTTGAGTCAGTATACCCATAATCCTAGTAGTAAACATTGGAATTCACTTAATCGTTTACTTAAGTATTTAAAAGGCACCATGAAATATTGTTTGCATTTTAGCAAGTTTCTTGTTGTGCTTGAAGGATATTGTGATGCTAATTAGGTATTTGAAAATGATGAAGTTAGTTTAACTAGTAGTTATATATTTACTTTGGGTGGAGGAGCTATTTCTTGGAAGTTTGCAAAACAAACTTGTATAGCACGTTCCACTATGGAATATGGATTTATTGTTCTTAAGTTGGCAAGTTAAAAAGCAAATTGGCTCCGAAATCTTTTAACAGATGTGCCCAATGGGTTAGACCATCTACACTTGTTCCACTCCATTGTAACTCCTAGGCTACAATTGGAGTTGCTATGAACAGCTTGCACAATGGCAAAGGCAACACATTCATATAAGACATGGAGTGGTGAAGCAAATATTCATAAATGGTGTTATCTCCTTAGAATTTATAAGATCTTAAAGGAATTTAGTGGATCCTTTAAATAAAGGATTATCAAGGAGATTAATTTTTAAAACGTCGAGGGGGATGGGGCTTAAGCCCATTGAGTGAAATTTGGGTCATTACTCATCCCTATGACGTGTTATATTGACCTAAAGAAGGTTGAGCTTAGGCTCTTAATGAATCTATAGCCCATGTTAAGGTGGTATTTGAGAGACGTACTTAATAGATTCACCAAACTCTACTTAGAGGTTGAGCACTTGCTTTTAATGGATCCATTGCCCATTAGGGTGGTGCTAATGAGAAGTAATTAATGGATTCACCTATTTAAGTGTGAAGGTGACCTGCCTTATATGAAAGACTTGGGTTGTCTTTCTAGAGCACTCATGAGACCTAAAGTGAGCACATGAACTAGAATAGCGCACATATTGTATCGCATAGTTTGTACAAACTGAGATATGATATGTGTTGTGAAGGTCTCAACTAAAGGTCTCTCAGTTCAAGATCTTTATTCACTAAATCAAAAGATATTGGCACTTAAGTATCAAACCATCTTTTTGCTCAAGGAACCTTTTCTATTTTAGCTTGCCATTAGTGGGGGGAGTGTTAGAATAATGATTGCTTCTACATGTTTCTCTTTATTGGTTATTGCCCCTTCTTTCACTAACATTTGCTTATCTCACATTGGTTAGGTAAGGGGCTTTGTACTTCTTTATATTGTTGTTATTTTTCCCTACTATCTAAGTTATTTGGCTTGGGTCTTTTGGTGGAGTGTTGGAGTTGGGCAGACCACTTAAACATGAGTGGGCCGCTCACTCGCCCATTCTTGTCTAGGTTAGTTGGGCGAGGCCTATGGGTTATGGGATAATATGGTTATCTTTTTGGATCCAATTTGTATTATAGATTCATTGAACCTAAACTCTTTGATTTTGCAACTTCTCAACCGTTACAATCACCTAATCTTCTCCTGATATTATGCTTCAGTTATTCTCTTTTTGGATTACATATAGCAAGATTTCCTTTTTTATTGTGTAACACCCATATACCCCCTGGAAGGATATATGAATGCCACACAAAACATTACAACAAATCAATGCATACGAAAACTTCTAGTAAACAATTTAGGCAAACATACATTAAATTACATAGTACTTAACACAAACTCGCTGAAAAATCCAAACCAAACTGAAGTATCGTTGTTACAAACTTACAAACAAATTCACATATACATATCAAATACAAGCCCAAAAGTCAAACAAAAAATTCAACGTTATTTTCAAACAACACTCAGACTTCATTGACCATTATGGTTGTCTTGTCCTAGTGATTAGTGAGTAAACTGCACCAAATGGCCAATGAAGTCTGAGTGTTGAATTTTGAAATAAACACCTTCTATAAAGTTGGTTCTTAATTCAGATTAAACTAGAGACATATTTCTACAACTTTATTGAAGAAGTCGATTTTTAATTCTGTCTCTAAGATTTTCAAAATTTGGCATGAATTTGAGTCTTGGCTTAGGCTATAGCGCTACTAGGGATAGAAATCATATCCTGTGGTTTTTGAATAAATTATATTGATGTAGGCCGAATTAGACTAAGGTGTCATCACCAAAGTTGAAGTTTATTATCTTAGCTTTAAATTGGTATAAAGTTTGTAATTTTTGGATATTTGAATTGAGAGTTATGAGGTGTACAACTTGGAAGCATGATCATGCATTAGTCAAAATGTCAAATATACACAGTCTGTGGTATTTTGAACATCACTCATTGAATACTAAACCAAATTTGATGAACTTGGTATTATGGAAACCTAAGAAAAAGAGGGAAAACTTTATAGAAGGAACTATTACCTAATTACCTCACCTTCCTGATGAGAATAATCGAGCAAAGTGGACCCGAAGGTGGATTGTGAAATAAAGCTAGATTGAGGGATTAAGTATGATTTCACATGATCAATAATGTGATAAGATTAAGGATAAAAAACCCAGTTTTTTTATATGAACCTGCATCATACATGTTTAGTATATATGAATGTGTATAATTGAATTCATAATTGTGCACAATAGTAATATATGTTTGTATTGAATGTTTTAGAGAAACCTTTAGAGCGACCTATTCGAGATATTGTCGGGACTTCGTGGCAATAAGCAAACAAGGAGCTTTTGTAAATAATCTTAGATATCACACCTTACCTTGTTCTGCTTGTTGAATTTGATTTATGCTGATTGTGTTCTGAATTCCAGACAGTGATTGTCTGAGGCATTTGATGCATGTCTCTTGGCACTTCCAATGATATAGACATGCATCAAATGCCTC
>JANZLC010000004.1:26494688-26508179 GCA_026413385.1 Erythroxylum gracilipes
AGGTGAAAAGTCTTGGCGCAATGGTATTATTTCAGATGAAAATGAAAAGTCCAATGGCGTGTCCGAGCTGGTGTGTCCGAGCCGTCTCAAGACGTGTGTCCAGCCGTGTCCAATCCGTCTCAAGAGGTGTCCGAGCTGTGTCCGAGCTAGATTTTTTTTAACGCCAACACATACAGACACGTGTCCGACACGTGTCCACCGCGTGTCGGGTGGGTGTCCGTGTTGGACACGTGTCTGACACATGGACACGGCTCTATTTTGCCATGTCCGTGCTTCTTAGCTGTTCCACCTCTGTACTGCCATTGTTATTTGTCACAAGCAAAGCAAACAAGATCTAACCTGAGAAAACCCAGCATCTGCCATCAAGACAGCAACGCAACTACTTTCAAAGCAAGCCTTAGTAGTAATACAAGAAAAAAGATGAGAGAAAATGAAAAAGATGAGAGACGAAGAGCTTTCTAGATAATTTCAACTTTACTTTTCTTTCATACAGTGTTCTCAAATCTCAACATATCTTGTCATTAAATGTAAGAAGTTACATTTTTGCCCAACTTAAAAACCATGTTGTAAGTACATTACAGAGGCAATGTATAATTTCAACTTTCAAAAAAGAAACACTCAACTTCACAAAACAAGTAATTATGAATTTTAATTATTTACCATGTGGAGAGGATTTTATATCCTGTAAATATTTTAAAGTTTTATTGTTTAGGTATATAGAAAGAGATTTCTTTTCATTATTTATTTTTTAAAATTTTGTAAAATTAAAAATAAATTGCATATTGTAAAATTAAATTATTAAATAAAATTTAATAAATTGTTACTTAATTAATTTATAAAATCTAATTAAGTTGAAAAAGTTATTTTTCTTTTTAATTTATAATTATAATTATGATAATATTATTTTTATTATCAAAATTAAGAATTATTATAATAGAATTTTTATGGTGTGTATACTACTTTTAATTCAATTGTAATTATTATATTTTGTTAGTGAACATATTTTAATTTATATGATTTAGATTATTATATTTAGTATCCATTTGATTCTATTAATAATAAAATTTACTTTAAAAATTTTCTTTAGGTAATAATTATGGCTATTATTTATGTGGAATATGTGAAAATAATATCAAGAAAAATAAATAAATTGTTATTATTTTAAATTTTATTATTATGATTTTTAGAGATAAAGTTTGTGTAAAATTATAAATTATAAATTATAATATATTGAAGGACTATTTTGCAAATGTAAAAAATTCAGGGACGATTTCATAAATTTTAAAAATTACCCGAAATAGTACCCGATATTGACTGGTATCAGTACAGTACCGTACTATAATTAAATCCGATACTAATACTAGTTCGGTATTTATAACATTGGGAGCAGGTAATTGAAATAGGTCTTGTTGTAAGACACCTTTGAAGGTAATTTCTCCACCTTAACTTCTGCAAGCTTAACTGGATTCTTCACGCTTGTGTCAAAAGAAATAGGAATCTCCTTTCTTGGGTGAAGCTTAGCAAACTTATCAAATATTATATCCTTATTGATTACAACTTTAAGTGTTTTAGGATCAAAATACTAGACTCTATATTCCTTTACACCTAGGGGATAACCACCAAAAATGCCCATTTTAGATCTAGGCACCAATTTACCATCATTAATATGAACATAAACTGGACAACCAAATATCCTCAAACTAGAATAGTCAACGGGCTTATTAGACCATAATTCTTCTAGAGTCATACAACTAATGGCTATAGATGGAAAATGATTAATTAAGTAGCAAGTTTTAGAAGTTGCTTCTGCCCAGAAATCTTTAGATAGACCTGAATTGGATGACATGTGGAGGACTTTCTCTAACAGAGTTCTGTTCATATGCTCGACTACACCATTCTGTTGTGGGGTCCTTCTAACTGTAAAGTGTCTGACAATACCTTCATTTTTACAGAACTAATTAAATTTACTATCACAAAACTCCAACCCGTTATTAGTGTGAAGATGTTTAATTTTCTTGTCTATTTGCTTTTCTACCTAAGCCTTCCATTTTTTGAAGGTGTTAAATACATCATTCTTGTGTTTGAGAAAATAAACCCAAACCTTTCTGGAGTAGTCATCAATAAGGTAAGCATATACTGAGCACCACCTTTTGAAGGAACACGAGCAGGTCCCCAAAGATGTGAATGAATATAATCCAAAATACTTTAGTTTTGTGTACTGCGGTGTTAAAGCTAACTCTTTTCAGTTTGCCAAAAATACAATGCTCACAAAATTCTAACTTTGATGTACTTTGGCCACATAAAAGACCCTTGTTACTCAAAACATCCAAACCTTTCTGACTCATATGTCCTAGCCTTATATGCCACAATTTAATGACATCAAAATTTGATGTAAGAGATGAAGAGATTGCAGTTGTACCTGTAACAACAAATCCTTGCAACACATATAATCTGCCATTTTGCGTCAAACCTTTCATCACAACAAGAACACCTTTTAGAACTTTTAAAACCCCATTTCCACCAACAAATTCATAACCAGAATCATATAGTAATCTTAAAGAAATAAGATTCTTCTTCAAGTAGGGAACATGTCGCACTTTAGTCTATGTTCTTACTATGCCATCATGTATTCTAAGTTTAATTGTTCTAATTCCATGAATCTCATAAGGGTAATCATCAACCATTATAACAACTCCATTGTACATTGGTTCATAGGTAGAAAACCAATCCTTATTATGGCATATATGAAAAGTTTAAGTAAAATCTAAAATCTACCTTTGCATAAATTTGAAGTTGTCCCCTATTACAGAGGGAACATTGCATTCGAATTCTTCCTCTACAACACTGGCCTCAGTGAGCTTGTCATAATTCTTTTTCTCATCTTTTTTTTTATTTTGTTGCCCGTTTTACAACTTAAAATATTCATATTTAATGTGCCCCTTTTCTTGCAATAATTACAAGTCATATTCCTATGTTTGGATTTAGATTTAGATTTGAGGAGCTATTGGCAGAATCCCTCTTGGTAGACCTCCCTCTAATGATCAAGTTTTTTGCAAGACCATCACTATTTGATGCAAGTTCTTTATCCATAAACTCTTTTGAAAACAATGTTGACTTAACCCCCTTAACAGTAAGCCTAGGCTTACTGAAAATCATAGTATCTTTAAAGTGCTTATATGATATAGGTAATGAGTGCAGCAGCATAACAGCTTTATCTTCTTCATCGTACTTGATATCCATATTATCCAGATCCATCAAGAAATTCATCAATATGTGATTTTAAAGGTGTACATTCAACCATATTAATTATGTGCAAATGATGTCTTGCCACCAACTTCGTTGTAAGGGTTTTCGTCACCATAAATCTTTCATGGTCTTTTCAGTAATAACATAACGCAAAACCTCGTTTGACAGACATAACTGAATGGCTGCCAGGGCTTTCGCATCTACCCCTTGCTTCTACTCTTCAGTCATCGTAGCAAGCATCTTGTCCTTCCCTAATAGGGCCTTTTCTAAACCATTTTGTGTTAGGATTGCACGCAAAGCAAAACTGACATTACTAATCCCAAATGAATTTAATTGGCTTTGATAACACTTGTTATGATTGATCGAATCAAATGTAACAACAAAAATTTTGATAAAATAGAGAAGATATAAATTTATATGATTCGGTGTAAGCCTACGTCCACGGGTGAAAAGAAGTAAAATCTATAAATAAATTAGAGAAACACAAAAAGGGAATTAAAATAACACTCAACTCTTGAACCTAAATACACCCAATGTGTTTACCACTCACTAAATTAATTATGGAATTGTAACGCTCAAGGGCTCTCAAAACTTTCTTAAAATTGGCTCTCACTAATTTTTTTCTCCTTCTTAACTTAACAACACAATACATATATATAATGTGCTAAGTCAGCTTATTTGAAAGAAACATAAAAAAGTAGCCAACTTTAATTGGCAATATAAAAGTTAGATACAACTAGCTTTGAATAACCCAAACAACACATATTTATATAATAAACATATGTGCATTGAAGTTGGCTACTATTTTCAAATTCATGAAAGATAAGATTTTGCCAACTCAAAAATTATTATTGCTAGCTGTCATTATTTGCTCTCCTATCATGGTTGAAAAAAAATTAAGGCACTAATAACACAAACCTTGCAATTGAAGTTATTATTGCTTCAAGTACGATATAATACTCATTGAGAAATTATATGAAACAAGAATAAAGAAGTATGAAAGAAAATAAAAAGTTTTTAATGAGGTTCAACTAATTGAGTATGCCTTCGTTCTCAGGAGTCAAGAATAGTTTATTAATAACTTGTTAAAAGAAGAGTACATATTTTATATATTCATATAATAGGTTTACAAAAGTATAATAAGTTGTAAAATATAACTTATACAATTATATGTGACTTGCCTCATACTAAATTCATTCTAACTTGAATATGACTCTAATGTATAGAAGCGAACAACTATCGCAAAAGAGGAAATAATGTAATAGTAACAGCAGATAAGAAGTTAATAGAGGAATTCTGGAAATTTGTATTGATTGTTAAAGGAAATACAAGTATAAAAATTGTGTAAGTAAACAATTCAGGAGGGAGGATGAGAAACAGAGAGAATGCAGAGATGAGAGAGATACAGCAAAATGCTCAATAATCATGACATAACCACTTTCTAGTAATTCCTTTCCTAATAATGAACTCAGAGGTGAGCTTCAGTTCGTTATGTTCCTTGTGATGTGGCATTCCACATATATCGTTGCAACCTACTAGAATTACGCCTGGCTCTCAAACTCCTTCTCAAGGCCTGTGAACCCAACTGATCATCATTCGTAGTGGGCGCAATGAGCTATGATTGTGGTACTGTGGATCCATTCACAACATTACCCCCATCATCGAGAACTACCTTGTCCTCAAGGTTTAAAGTAGGAAACAACTGCAACAGATGATGTTTATCTTCCCAAGTGGCTTCATCTGCAGGTAGACCCTCCCATTAGATCAACCATTGCTCGATCAACAAATTAGCACGGTGGACAAACCTCTTATCAAGAATTGAAACTGGTTGCAGCACCAAAGTAGCAGTTGAATCAACAAGGTTAAGGGGAGTGACTTGTTGATCCGGGTGTCCCAAACGTTTCTTCAACATCGATATATGAAACACTGGGTGTATTTGAGCAGATGCAGGTAATTCAAGTTTATATGCCACTTCACCGATACGACTAATAACTTGATATGGAATGAAGTATCGCCTGCCCAATTTATGATGTCGCTGCAAGCGAACCGAAGTCTGTCGAAAAGGTTGGAGTTTGATATACACCCAATCACCTTCAGCAAAAAATGACTTCCCAACGGTGACAATCAGCCAGTAGCTTCATTCGGGCCTGTGTCTTCAGCAGATTTTCTTTGAGCAGGCCTAGGATCTGGTCACGTTCCATGAGTTGAGCTTCCACTAAGGCATTGCCACTAGAGTCCTTGAGGTATCGAGTAATGGTTGGTGGTGGTCGACTATACAAAATCTTGAAAGGAGTCATTTTGGCGTTACTTTGAAATGTTGTATTATACCAATACTCTGCCCAAGGAAGCATCGTCATCCAATTAGAAGGTTGGACTACCACATAGCATCGTAGATACATCTCTACACACTTGTTGAGTACCTCGGTCTACCCGTCGGATTGTGGGTGATATGCAGTACTCATGCTCAACGTGGTACCCTGTAATCGGTGAATTTCCTTCCAGAAATACTCAAGAAACGAGGATCACGATCTGAGACTATGTCCACCGGTATCCCGTGTAATCGTATCACCTCTTGAACAAATACAGCAGCCACTGAAGTGCTATTAAAAGTGGAGGGAAAGCCAATGAAGTGCTCGTATTTGGACAGCCTATCAATGACCACCAAAATCACAGTTTTTCACTTGGAAGTAGGCAATCCAGTGATGAAATCTAAGGATATACTTTCAAAAACCATGCTGGGTATTGGCAAGGGCTGCAGCAATCCACCGGGGCTCAAGGCTGAAGATTTCATCTGTTGACACACTTGGCATTCGAGCACATACTGCTTAACATCTCTGTGCATGGAAGTCCAGAAAAAATTAATAGCGATTTGGTGGAGTGTTCGAGTTATACCTGAGTGTCCTCCCAATGGTGATGCATGAAATTCGGCAAGAATTTGAGCTCGAAGGGGAGAATCTTGAGGTATGACCAAGCGATCTCAAAAGAATAGCAGTCCATCTTTGAAGGTGAACCCAGCAGCACTCAATGGATCCATGAGAATGGACTGTTGTTTGGATAATAATTCAGGATGATTGAGGTTGACTTTTCGCAGCTCATCAACAATATCAAATGCACTAGTCGAAAGAGCCAAAAACTGAGCATAAGGAACTCGTGAGAGAGCATCAGCTGCAGAATTCAACTTCCCCAGTCGATACACAATATTGAAGTCATAGCCAATTAACTTTTCCAACCACTTCTGTTGCTCTGGGGTTTGGATGACTTGTTCGGTGAGGCTTTTGAGAGGCTGTTGATCCTTAACAATGATAAATTCCTCCCAAGTAAATACTAGCACCATTTGGATACTGCCTAAGTAATAGCATACATTTCCCTCTGATATGTGGAACCTTCAGTCCCTAATTTGGGGCGTTACAGCTACATCCTTGGGCTCAAGTGATGGCTAAAGAAAGCAACTGGATGTTTGTCTTGTGATAGCACTGCACCTATCCCTCAACCAGAAGTATCAGTTTCAATGGTGAAAGGTTTTGCAAAATCTGGCAATCTCAAGACGGGAGCTGTACTCAACACTTGTTTAAACTTTTCAAAAACAGCTGTAGTATCCTCTGTCCATTGAAAGTTATCTTTGCTGAGCAAATATGTGAAAGGCCCAACAATAGATGCAGAATGCCGTATATAACGACGGTAATACCCAGCGAGGCCAAGGAAACCTCGCACATCCTTAACAGAGCAAGGCGTCGGCCAATTCTGGATTGCGGTGATTTTGTCAGGATCCACAGCCACCCCTTGATATGAGATGACATGCCCCAAATAGCTGACTATTGACTGTCCAAACACACATTTGGAACGTTTTGCCACCAACTGATTGTCTTTCAGAACGGTCAAGACCATGCGAAGATGCTCCAAATGCGCCCCCCAAGTTGCACTGTAAATTAAAATGTCATCGAAGAAGACGAGGACAAATTTCCGAAGATATGGTCGGAACACACTGTTTATGAGGTTATGAAATGTTGATGGAGCATTAGTAAGCCCAAATAGCATTACTAAAAACTTGTAATGCCCGTCATATGTGCGAAACGCAGTCTTACACTCATCTCCTATCTTCACCCAAACTTGATGATAGCCAGCTAGCAGATCCAGTTTAGAAAAATACCGGGCACCGAATAACTCATCAAATAGCTCGTTGATTGATGGAATCGAAAATCGATCCTTTACTGTGATTGCATTCAAAGCCTGATAATCCACGCAAAATTGCCAAGTGCCATCCTTCTTCCGTATGAGTAGGACCGGAGAGGAAAAAGGGCCAATACTTGGGTGAATTATACCTTCTTTTAACATTTCAGTCACTTGCCGCTCAATTTCTTGCTTCTGAAAATGTGGATATCTGTAAGGACGCACGTTCACTAGATCATGCCCAAGCATTAGGTGGATACGGTGATCACAATCTCGTGAAGGAGGCAGTCCTGGTGATTTAATAAAAGCTTCTGGAATTTCCTTCAAGACATTCTCAATGTCAGTATGAATTCGGGCACCACGACCCGGTTGCGGAGAAACCAATTCGTGCTGAAAATACTCTGCTATTGCATTGATTTGATGCAAACGTCGTAACCCATTGAACTGAACTGACTGAGCCGATGGAGGAGCTTCACCATTCCACTGTATTTGCTGACTCTGGTATTGAAATTCAAAGACGAAAGCACTGTACTCCATCATGACTGGCCCAAGAGTTGATAACCAGGCGACGCCAAGAACCATATCCTATCCTTAGATTGGCAATACAAAGAAATCAACAACAATTTCATGGCCTTGAATACTCAATGGAACTTGCTTGACCATTCCAGTACAAAGTAAGCGTTCTCCACTACCAACTAAAACAGAAATTAGGGAGTGTGAATAATTTCCATATTCAAGTGTTTGGCCACTTGTGTTTGAACAAAATTATGGGTACTACCCCCATCGAGCAAGACCTGAACCGGTTGATCATAAACCAAACCTTGAAATCGAAGGGTAGAGGTAGAGCAACCCCCAGCCAAGGCATTGTAGGAGATAGCCGAATGAGGTTGGGTAGGGGAATAGGACTGAATAAGCACGGATTCTTCCTCAGAAGGAGCGTGGGGTGGTGACAGTTGAATCGGATCGACCCCATCTGGCAGATCTGAATCTTCTTCTAACAGTAACAACTGGAGTTTCGGCTTGCATTTATGATCCCAAGTGTACTTATTATCGCAATGATAACACAATCCTTTGGCACGTCGTTGAGCTACCTCCTATGGAGTAAGACAGCAGAAAGGAACTCGAGTTCCATTGGGCAAGGTAGCTGTCGCTGGCGCAAGGGGAGTAGCGGTGGGAGCCTTTGGAGTTGGGAGCAGAGGTTTCAAATAACCCAAGGATGGCTTGAGAAGCCCTTTTTCCATATGGATCCTCTATTCATGAAGCTGGGCCAAACTCATGGCCTCTTCCAAGGTACTGGGCTTATGGACTAAGACAAAATGTTTGATGTCAGGTTGCAAACCCGAAATGAAACAGTGCACTAGGAAATGGGCTAGCAGATGCATCATACGATTGGTAATGGCTTCAAATTGGGATTGATAGTGGCTGACGGAAGAGACTTGGTGAAGCTTAGCAAGCAAACCTTCAAGTTCTTCAAGATCACGTGGGCGAAAATGTTGTAAAACCATCGTAGTAAACGCCTTCCACCCATTGAGCTTACGATTACGATGCATCCAATCATACCAGTCGGCTGCAGCGTCATCAAAATAAAAGGAGGAAATGGTGACACGATCCTCCAACAGAATTTAATAGAAATCAAAATATCGTTCAACTTGCATTACCCAACGATCCGAATTCACGCCCGAGAAACGAGCCATCTGAACCGAAGCAGGTTTATGTCGGCCAAAGGAACTAAAACCAGGTCCTTCCAAAGAAGAAAAAGCTTCACGTGAATACGACAGAGTGCCAGATCCCTCCAAAGAAGAAGAAGCTTCACGTGAATACGACAGAGTGCCAGAATCAACCTGTTTGTGCGAAGTCAGTGCTGACAACTGACCCACCACTTCTTGAAGAAGCCGTTTCTGATCATCAAATGCCGAGGTCAGGCGATCCACATTGTGACGCAAGGTGGATTGCGCATCAGCAATGGCCTTCACACTGTCATCCAGACTTTTGTAACGGGTTTGATGCTCTACTATCTCTGTAGAGGTTCAATGAAAGCACCAATGAAGTGAACAACTATCTCAAAAGAGGAAATAATGTAACAATAACAGCAGATAAGAAGTTAACAGAGGAATTCTGGAAATTTGTATTGATTGTTAAAGGAAATACAAGTGTAAAAATTGTGTAAGTAAACGATTCAGGAGGGGGGATGAGAAACAGAGAGAATGCAGAGATGAGAGAGATACAGCAAAATGCTCAATAATCATGACATAACCACTTTCTGGTAATTCCTTCCCTAATAATGAACTCAGAGGTGAGCTTGAGTTCGTTATGTTCCTTGTGACGTGGCATTCCACTCATATCCTTGCAACCTACTAGAATCACGGCTGGCTCTCGAACTCCTTCTCAAGGCATATGAACCCAACTAATCATCATTCGCAGTGGGCGGTGATTGTGGGACTGTGGATCCATTCACATGTATCCTAGAATCCTTCTAGTGTTTGAAATATACAAAGAACGCGTATACAAATAAGGTTACTCGGCTTTGGCCATGTCCTAAGTTTTGTATCTGACTATTTTTTCAATATACAGTCACAGAGTCTGCCACATCCACATTCCAGATCGTGTATCATTATGTCTTCTCCACACAAAAGAATATGGGTTGTGACACACTTGTGTCCTAAGTTGTATCCTTCCTCAAAAAATTCTCTATTGCAACAATACGCTCCTGTTTCAGCCCCACATCCTGACACGACCATATTTTCCCATAGAACATGTAACTAGCAAAACTCAAGAAAAGTAGGCTAAATTAAAGAAAATACGTGAGCTCCTTGAAATTTTCACGTGCATTATTAAGCATGAGACAAGAAAGAATGAAAAACGACGCTTCTTCCCAGTGTCAAAGCCTACAAAGGAGGCAGAAAAAAAAAAAAAAACATAAGATACTGACTAGCACAATAGCATTGCGGGCTTCTTACATCTTTGAAGTAGGACCAAGACATTGTTTATTGTTATATGGTGTAAAAAGTTACATCTACTTCTAGAGACCTCCTCCTTCCTACCATATATTAGATAATGAAATCCCTTGTGAATGTTTTCCCAGGACAAGCTTCCCTCGAAAACGAAATAATTATCTTAATCTAATTACATATATCATTAGAATTCTGTTTAATTAATCCGTTGCGAGCGACACTTCAGCTTTGCAGATTTTAGCTCTTTTTCTAAAGATTCCATCCGTTCCACCAAGGCCATGTTTTCCTGTAAATTTGAAAATGGTTAGCAAAGTCACAAACTTTCACTTGAAGGTAAAACCTTGTAAAGAGAACAAGTCTAACCCAAAAGGCTTTCCTAAATCATAAGAGTCAAATCACAAACTTAAAACCTTAGCATGGTGATTCTCCTCTTATACATCCTGTTTAAGTAACATTGACAATTGTATTTCAACTCCTGATGAACTTTTAGGAGTAGATTAAAAACTTAAAAGGAGTCAATTAGTTCCACCTCATTAACATAATGAATGAATAAAGAAGAAACTATTTCCATACTCAGATCCAATGGATATGAGAAAGCATGTAGAAGAGGAATTGCAGGAACTTAAAACAGATGAAACATCTACCAACTCAAAGAAAACAGCATTGACATACAACACCAAAGGTATTGAGATGTTCAATGTCAGAAGCTCACTTTCTGTAGCATGACCAATTGTTGGTTAACACTGGCAGCATCCTCCACTTTCTGCTTAAACTGTCAACAGACAGTGAAAATTCACTGGTTAAATACAATTGCCTCCCATTTCATTGCAAGGGAAAGTCAAGTGGTAAAACTGCAAGGAATCTCAACTGAGATGATAGCATACTTAAATGGATAAAACTTAGAATTCGCAGTCTGAAAACTGAGGTCCAATAGGTGTCATGCAATGTGGAACTCTAAATCATAGTATTATATTGTCAGTAACACACACTTATAGTTTAGCAGTGTGTAAGCTACTGTCTACCGTCATCTTTTCCTTTAACATTAATACTCCTCTGCACAGCACTTTACTCCCACTCGAAAACATGGACCAGAGTCGTTGAAATCCCAGGATGTTACAATATCTCACAAAGAACACAGCATGAATATAGACCACATAGTTGTTAGAAAGATAAAATGGAAATTATTGAGCCAAACAAAATCCCACGATCAAACAATAAGTGAAATCTGGATTCTCAATAAACTTAACTTTGTCTAGCTAGAGCTGTTTACAGAGAAAAGGAAAGGAAGGGAAACATGATATCTTTGTAAGGATACTTGTACAAAGGAGTTTGTTTCTAGATCCAAGTTGACAAAAAAAAGTGGACGAAATTGAAACAATCCCATGTATAGACACCCATGAGGATACGAACAAGATTACATAAAACACAACAAGCTATAAGGAATTAGCTAAGCAATTCAGAAAGTATATTAAAATTGTAATTACCTCTATCAGTTCCTTATCACACTTGGCAGCTCTCTCCGTCTCTTCATCATACTTCATCCTCCACTCTGCAGACTCATCAAGTGCGTCCCTGTTAGCAAGATCAAACTGTCTTCTGCAGAATGCAATTCATAAAGCCCCATATAAACTAAAAGAGATACAAACAGGTACAACTCAACCATTAAAATGATAAAAGTGAAATATTACTTAGCACTGCAGATATAAAAGACAACGAAGTATGTCTTCTTAGCAACCTTGAATAGAGGATGGATAAATTAGCAACGGGTTATGATATTGTCATTTGGAACATATCATAGGATGAAACAAAGCATTTAGTAGGAGAAGAGGCTAGATCCAGCCTCCAAACAAATTCCTCCTGATAAAGTTAGGTCTGGACTAACCAAAATATAGTCAAACCCTCCCATTAGTCTCCAAAATCTCTTATATGGATCCTAGACTAGCAGTATCTGTAAACTAAAGTCAAACATGTTCTGCTTCGATGGATCTCCATTACGACTGTCTGTTTTCACTCAATTAAATATCACTTCAACAAAGAATCAGAGACCAACAAGCCCAATTCTAACATTTGGTAGAACATAAAATGAGCAGTACGGCATTTTTACTTTGTTAAAGAACTAACACTTGAATTCCATGTTAGCAAGTCAAAGCCACAAAGGACAGAAAAGGGGGCACACAACTCGTCAACTTATAAGCCAATTCATCAAACTTTCACATTCTAAGAAATGCAAAAGGACCCATTACTGCAATTTCCTAAACTAGGCCAAACAACCCAAAAGATACAATTTTTATCGATGAAAGGCATCGAATTTATTGGAAGTTGGTACACTGAGAAGGGCAATCAAAACCCAACTAAACAAATTACAGACCGAAAAACAAGAGATTAGAAAAGACACCAGGGATAAGAAACAGAAAAGAAACCTCAATAACTCTGTGTCATCAGAGGAGATAGCGTAATCAATAGACCAAAGCTTGAAGTAGACTGCTATACCCAAAAGCATTGCCACAAACAACCCCACAAGTATCTTCTTCCTTTCATTACCCATTTACTCACTCACTTCCTCTGTGGCTAAAATTCACATAGAGGGATGGTTTCCCCTTCTCTCTTGGCTTTGTCTATCTATCTCTCTGTCGTCAAGCAAAGGACAAGACTCCGTTTTGTACGCAGTAAATCGGTACTCTTACAACATCGTACCATCCTCAACTACTCGTTTTAGTAGTTAAAACCAACCGTTAAGAGTTAAATGCAAAGGCCAGCGCTTTGCTCGTGATACATTAGCAATGGAAGGAAGCGTAACGAAAGATATCAAGTATTTTGCCTATTAATACAATGTTTGTTTAAAGACTCAATATTTATAATAATTCTCGCCTATATTTTTTTAAAATAAAAATATTCCTAATTCTTTGTTACTAAATTACCTTAGTGATTTGACATAAAATTTATATAATTTTGTAAAAGATTTTAAAAGTCAACGTATTTAGTGCACAAAACTTCCCATTTTGTGATAGTTTACGGATATATATAATAAGTACCATGACAATTTTAGGAACTACTCCCTCCGATTCATAATAAGTGTCGTTTTAGAGAAATGCACACTTATTAAGGAAGTTAATGAAATATCTTATTT
>JANZLC010000004.1:26518229-26545570 GCA_026413385.1 Erythroxylum gracilipes
ACATAGTTTGAGAGGGAGAGATAATATATATATATATATATATATATATATATATATATATACTCTTTCTAATAGAAGTGAGTGAGCTTGGTTAATTTGGGTCTTATGAAAAATTGAGTGATAAATACTATTGTATACTCTCATTGATTATAGTAAAATATTCATCAGTCGTCTTCAAACTGGACATAGGCATTGCTGAATCAGTATAAAAATCTTGATATTTTTGTTGCTGTTTTATTTTTCATTCCAAATTTATTAACGTTTATGCGCATCAATTACAAACATACTATGTTATTAAAGTGAGGAGATCTCGCTTCTGAGTTCATAAACGTGTAATGCGTTTCTCATTGAGAAACATGAAGGAAAGTCATCTTAAGTTGCCTTCCCAGTCTCCACGTACACCATGTTCATCTATATGGATTTTCCGATCAAAATTGAAAATCCAGGAAAACGACATTGAATTGCACGCTTCTTAGTTGTCAGCTTCTGGCGCATCCGCCGTGGATTTCATCAAAGTTCTATGGATAAAACCCTTCTTTTTATTGACTTTGAAAGCATTGACCATCGCCTTCTGTTGTAATTTTCTCCATTAGGTGAACATGACGTGATAATCGTTCTTCGATTTTGAGTTTGTGTTAAAATAATTAAACTTTGTATCTAAAGACTATAACTTGATTTAAGAATCTGAAAATCTAAAACTTATAAGCAATATAATTCTATTTTGTAAGACAAGTTTGTTGGATTTTAAGGAATGACATAAGAATACATTATTCAAGGGATTCCAATCATTAGGTGAGACAACTTAGAATAGTAAATGTTTGGTGTGAGTTGTTAGAAGGCCAAGACCAAACTCACATTTTATTAGCACTTTCCTCTATCAATCTATGAAAAATTATTGGTTCAAGTGAAGTTATCTCACGTATATAATATTCAAACACTTAATTAAAACAACTTTATAAGATTTGTTCATTGAAATTGAAAAAATGAGGAAAAGTCAACTCAAATTGATTCTCTCGGAAGAACAAAATACAATTTTGATCTTTTTTAATTTGTGAATAATTGATCAAATATTACCAATTAAGATGAGGGAATACCATCTAAACTATTGCTAATTGGTCAATCCCACGTGTCTTGCTACTCTTTTTCTCCTCACAAAAGTGA
This sequence comes from Erythroxylum gracilipes, assembly GCA_026413385.1. NCBI lineage: Eukaryota > Viridiplantae > Streptophyta > Magnoliopsida > Malpighiales > Erythroxylaceae > Erythroxylum > Erythroxylum gracilipes. The sequence goes on from JANZLC010000004.1 coordinate 26,519,391, forward strand.
TGAACACGTGAAATGTATTATTTAAACATTTTTAAAGGTGTTAGATGTTTAATTATTTGAGTGGAATTTATTATTTAATTTACCCATCTACCTTTATTAAAGCTTATATAGTCAATGTCAGAGATTCAGATCTTTTACAAAGAATATTGGCTCCTTAATTTTCACACATAGACCTCAACTTAAAGAGTTAATTAAAGGATCCATATTAGATCAATGTGGTCTAAAATATACTTCTACATATTTATCTTGGTATAGAAAACTTGTAATCAATAACTAACTTTTCTTTTCTCAGTTATTTTCTGCTTTTTTATATACATAAAAGGGTTGAAATGCTCAATCTAATTTAGTTGGCTCAATTAGTCTTTATTTCAAAAGTACGGCATATTGACATGCTGGATCTGATTTGGTTGGCTCGATTAGCCCTTGTTTTAAAAGTATAGTACATACTTCTTATGTTATCTTTTAAGTCATTTAAATTTATTCCCGAATAAGTGATCTTCGTTAGATTAATGTCCTCATTTTTCTTAAATGGTAATTAGATATCGGTTACATGAATATAGGCTCTTGTAGAAGTGTAACAAAACTACATATTCTCTATGTAGAAGAAGGGCAACCCTAATTTGTTTAAATTAGTTTAAATAAATTAATAACTAAAGATGTGAAATTTTATTTAATCTACATATAAAAGATAACAATCGTTATCTAAAAAAATGTTGTATTCACATTTATCAAGTGACTTAGAGAAACTTGCTGTTCTTGCCTTTTCTTGACAACAACATTCCAACTTTAGCTCAAAGCATCAAAGCATACATGGATTAATCATGTGACCCCTTAATTCCCTTCTAAAGTTTAACAATATTACGCAAGAACCTACCAGAAAACCACGAGCCAAAGACAAAAACAGACGGCGGATGGACAGAACATAAGCCGCTTTCATACATAAATTATGCAATCCGTTCATGTTATAATACTCAAATACTTCCAAGGCTAGTTCATTAGATGGATTCTCATTTGATGAGATAAAGACTGTTCCTATTATGTATGTTGTAGTTTAATTCAGAAGAGGACCCCACTTAATATTTAAATTGTTATTAAAATATTACTTAATACTTTAAATTTTAGTTTTATTAAATAAACTCTGTAATAATTAATTTAATTTAATTTATTAATTTAATAAGACGTCCATATATCTTCCAAATTTAGTGATATGTTTAGTTATAATTATAAGTTTAATTCAAGGAATCTTAGGTAGGAAAAATAAAGAACTGTACTACCATGGTTTAGTCAAGGCAAACACGTCCTACTTCCCATTCCTATCAAAGGTTTTCCATGGCCGTGGCCCCAAAAGCCTGAATAGGAATCAGAAAAGCTTTGGAGTCAAACCAAATTATCTCAAACCAAGCACATAAAATAAGAAGCTAAAACGAACTTACAACGCGATGATTAAAAAATTTAGTTGATATAATCGAAATTATCTAATTTTTTAATTCAATTTTTAATTTTTTAGTTTAATTTACGTTAATAACTCTTGTTATTAAAAATTAATCAATTTATCGATCGACTTCTTTAAATCAATAAGTTTTTTATAAATTAAAATAAATTAATAAATTTTCATTTAACAATCTATTTTTCAATTAAACTTTAAAATTTTCGATAAATAAGGACAATCTCTTTCAATTATATTTTAAAATTTTAATTTTATTTATTATTTAACCAATTTTGTAATATTCTAATTAATCTCAATTAAATTTGTTTGATATAATTTGTAAGAGTGCCAATCAAATCATTGCAAGAACATAAGGAAATGAGCCCGATTATCTAATAACAGTGTAGTAAGTGAAAGGACAAAATGACATAATAGTTAATACATAATACTACCATATTAATATATAATCATGTATTCTAAACTTGGACGGATACAACTAAAATTCTTCATTGTCTCTATTTTCATAATCCTTGTCCTTAGTTAGAACACAGTATTATCAATTATTTTCAAACAATCAGGAAGGAAAAAAAGAAAGAATATGGAGATTGCTGATGAACATTGAATTTTACTTCAAGGTTTGTTCTAGCTCGCCTGTAGCTTTCTCCCCAACCACCACACCTAAGAGCTCAGATCACTGATCTATTCCACTACTCCTCATGAAAGAACGAACTGCAGAGTAGAGAAAGCAGAAGATGGGATTTTCTTGGAGAAAGGAACCTAAAGATTACAAGCTAAGATCCTCCGTTTACATTCCAGCAGCTATAAACAGAAGAATTCCACAAAAACATATGCATATACTTGATCTGTCGATCTTTATATTAATATATGATGATCAAAACTCGATAGTTAATAAATATTTCCTACATATTTCTGTTTTCTGTTACGACAAGCTCTAGCGATCTGTCCGTAAGTTCTTAATCATCGTACTTTGCTAATTAATCCTCAAATCCAACTTTCTTCCATATAGCATTTCTCACCTGTCGAAGGTCTCTTCCTTTAAGAGTCCTGCCTATACCTTCATGAACCGAAAACGAAGCTCCTCTCTTTCTAGCTAAATATTCATGAGGTGGAACCCTTCCGTTGTGATCGTCGTCGATTTCGTCGTCGAAGTCAGTGTCGTCGTCGGCGAGAACCCCATCTCTCTCTTTCATCTGATGCTCTTCTTTGTAAATCTTTGACCAATCCGGTATGTTCACAGGCAGTGAAGCACAAGTCACGGGACTCCTCTCCATAGCTTGCTCGATCTTCCTTGACACTTTCTTCGACGAAGCTCGCGAGGTCGGCAGAAATTTCTTGGTCTCCATTGCAGAAACTGCACTAGAAGTTGTACCACTCCAAATATCAGCCTCATCGAACTCAAAAACATTGTCAGGAGGTGTATTGAGCCCGAAAAAACTGTTAGCCCTTGAATGCAAAATCTTCTTTGACGCCATTGATGATTGAGAAACAGAAGAAAATATGGTTTTGAATGAATGAGAAGTAAATAAGAGGAAGCGTCTCTTCTTTGTCAATTCTCATGCTCTTTTCTTTATAGTATGTGCTATGTGGTGTTGTGTAATGGATAAGACCTCCGTAAAAGGCAATAATTTCACTGTCCACTCTTAATAATATAGTTCTAGTGCTAACCTGTTGTCGACCTTACTCAGCTCACACGTTTCATGGGAAATTAATGGCTAGTCATTAATCAGAGCGGGCTTTAGAGAGATTCGCGTGTGGGTGCACACAGATTAGCGGGATTGACACGTTGGAAAATACTATGTTCCTAATAAAATGTATAGATAGGGACGAATTTATCCTTTCAGCAGAAGAGGACGCGTGGGGTAACGGGAGCTGTCCGATGAAAGTACTAGTTGTTACTGAGAGGATCAAAGTGGCCATGTATGCCACGTCATGTATGGTATCGTTTCTTGTCTCGGTGCGTTGATGACGTTGCTCTCTCTAAAAACGATACAAACCTACTCGGAATTTCACTCGGTTACTTCTTAGTTTAGGTACATTGATTAAAAAACCAATTTTTTAAAAATTAAACCGAAAGTTAAATCGGTAGAATAAGAAATTCAAAACTTAAAATATTTAATTGATATTAAATCGTCCAAAAATGAGTTAAAGATTAAATAAAATTATAAAATTTAAAATATGATTGAATGAATGATTTGAAATTTATTTGAAAAAGAGATTATTAAATAAAATTAATTGATTTATTTTAGTTTATAAAAATTTATTAATTTATAAAAATTAACAGATTAATTAATAAATTAATCAAATTTTTATAACAAGAGTTATTAATAATAAATCAAACCAGATAATTAAAAACTGAACTAAAAATTTAGACAGATCAAAATTTTTATTATTAAACCAGCCAAATCAACAGGGTTTTATAATCATTGAAAAAATCATACAAGAAACAAGCAATCCTTTTCGTGTTATTTGTGTTTATTTATCGAATTTAAAATGTCCAAATATTATGAGAAATATATAATTTGTAGCATTGAACTATGAAATTCTAATTAGCATTTTTAGTGTATTAAGTTAAAAAATGATGTGAAAAGTATCTAAATTTGAGAAAAAAATTAGATTTTTAAAAAATATAAATATTCACACCATTTTTAATTTTCTATAGAGATAAAACTGAAATAACCTATTAAATAATGATTATTGATAATGATAATAAGTACAGATCTATTAGCCCTACTCAATTGAAAATTTTACTTTTTTTAATTTTTTAAATGATGTTCAAAGGTAAACAAAACCTATTCAATAATCTCTTTATTTTATAGAAAATTTGTCCCAACTGAAATTTTCATCAAATAAAGAAATATTCACCTCGCTTTCATGTGAGAAAATGAAGTTGGTCAAATGTTTGTATATACATATCATGTAATAAAACTAAAATTGGTTTCCTATTACCTCCGGAGATCAAATAGCAGTACTTGTATGACCGATCTTAGCAACATTTCAAGTTATTTTATGAAACATTTCAAATTGTGAAAATAAATCTTTGGTTCTAATTATGATATTTTTATCGTATTTTATTAAATCTCATTAATATATTTACGTAAGTTTCACACAAATATATAGATGCGATTTAAAGGAAACAAAAATAGAATGTTCGAAAAGGAATAAAAATGGAGGATTTCATGCGTCTAACTTATCCCTTCACGTTTTCTTGGCTCAATGACAATGACAGAAAAAGCATCTCTTCTTTTTCGACTCTTCCTTACTCGGGGACATGATCCTCTGTCTTATTTTTTATATAACAATTTTGTCTTATTTGATCTCAACTATCCATTTTGATAGGTACCATATAAATAAATGATTAAGATCAAATGGAATAAAATTGGTACGTAAAAAATGGAACAGAAGATCTGAAGGACCTTACTGGAAATGTATAAACATCGATTAATTTAATTAAGAGGTTATAATCCGAACGCTATTCTCCGTAATTAATAATGCACAATCACGTCAAACAAGGTTAATCATTTGTACCTCTTCGTGCTTTTTTTTGTTTTACATGAGGATCATGTGTTGTTAATCTATTAGTTAAGTTGTTAATCTATTAGTTAACTAACTAACACCAACACGGCTTCTAATCAGCGCTCAGTCAGTCTACTCTATCGTGAACCAACCAATTACCATTTTCATAACGTGAAGGGTTGGTTTAATGTTTCAAACAGACACATTTTAACTGATCTATGAGAATAACTTGCAAAGCAAAACCCATAAATACGTGCGTGATTAATGCTTGAGTGCAATACTTTTACAAGGTTCAGTGAACGAAGAAAAACACACACACAAAAGTGTTGATATGCAACATACAAAGAACCTTCAAAACAACTCCTCCTCGTGAATAAAGTAGTACAGTTTCTTATTGGTAACTTTTCTTAGTATAGATAGTCGTGCTGAGGTTCTCTTTTTACAGTGGAAAAGATTAACACTACACGTTTCTACTTTCTAGGCTTTCGATTTTTCAAAGTTCAAAAGACCCACTACCAAAATATTAGATTAAGAAATATCAACACATGAACATTTCTTATCCAAGGCCTATTTAACTATAAGCAATTAAAATTGGTCAAAATTGGAATCAAACCAACAAAAAGGTCCCGAAGTTTCGTAGCAAAGCCCCTCTTAAACCTTTCTTTTTAATTCATAATGATCATGGAAGAATTTTAAAGAATTAGCAATGAGTAAAAAGAACAACATTTTTTGTACTGGACACGAATTACGAAGTCACGCTTGTGTGCTCGTTTTATATATAAAAAATGACTTAGCGCCAAATATAAAAATGCTTTAGCAAAAGCCTGTCAGTTCTATATATATATAAAATGACTTAGCGCAAAAATATAAAAATGCTTTAGCAAAAGCCTCTCAGTTATATTATTAGTAACTTTGAATCATGTGATAACATTAATCAAATCAAAGTTAGCAGAAATATATTTTAAATCTCAACGTTTATAATAAAATATAACTGAAATTTAACTTTTTGAAACATTCAAATTAAACTCTAATCTTTTCATAACTTCATAATAGATTCTAAATAAACAGAAAATTTAATGGAGTTAAAATCTTCGAGTTAAAATCTTCATTAATTAAATATCATGTCAATACTGATATAACATCATTTTTATATTTTTAAAATAGAAAAGTTGATCTTACTGTCATATAATTATTTTTTTTAAATTATTCAAAAAGTAGATCTCACAAAATAATGACAGAGAGGACTTATTGTTATACATTTCACACGGTAGATCCCACTTGTTAAGTGACAGTAAGAGTCACTATTATATATTTTAAACAATAGATCTCACTTGCATGTGGTATATACCCTCTTTTTATTTAAATAATAATATCACATCAGCATTGACGTGTCATTTAATTGATGAGAATTTAGTTTCGTTAAATTTTTCATTCACATAAGGTTTGTGTTTGAATATTTTGAAAATATTGTGTCTCAATTTGTACCCTTTAAAATGTTAAGAGTCTGTTTTGTATAGGTCAAAAGGGCTAAATGAACCCTAACCTTTACACTGGTGTACAAAATAGACCCTAATATTTTACGGTGTTCAGATTAAATCCTAACGTTTGTAAAATGTTCAAAATGAACCCTAATGTTTGGAAAACATTCAAATTGAACCCTAACTACTAACAGTGTTAAGGTACTGTTAGTTATCTGCTGGCGTGGCCAAAAATTTGTTGACGTGGACTTTTTTTTGAATTTTTGGTTGTGAGACCCACTAAAAGTTGATGTGAACTTTGCTAAATAGAGGTAGGTCTCACCTGTAGCTTTAACGCTGCATTTTTGGGCGATTTATGCATTTAACATTGCGTATTTACGCTGCATGTAAATGTGAAACACAATGTTTTGTTCACACAGTGCTCCTCCCTTAAACGCATCATAAGAGGTGGAGATGTACCGTTTTGAACAAAAACAAGACACTGTGTTTGCTTCTTCCTTCCTCCTACAGACAATCCCTAATCTCCCATCTTCTTCACTTTTCACACAATTTGTTGTCTTTGAACTTCAATCCGTAATTGTGTTTCTCCTTAGACGATTTTAGTTGCAGCGTAATTATTTCTTATTATTGCACACACCAATGTTAGAAGCAACTCAACTCATACGCTCTTCGGGTGTTTAAACAAGAAGTTGACATTTCATCGTGGTAGGTCTATTGTTATCCGGCTTTTATGTTTTCAAATGTATGATCCCCTAAATCTGCTTGTTTGTGTGCTTGTTTGTTTATGATTTTATGCTGCAATCCCCTATGCTTGTTAAGGTGTTAGATGTTAGCTGTGGTCCCGTATGTATGCAAAGATAAAAAGTTGGCAATGAATGTGTTAGTGTTCTATTATACAGTTTCGTCTGTCTTACACATTTCATTCAAACTTACACTCAACGATCTTGGAATAAATTGGAATAATAAATGTGGTCCATGCAAATTGATGATGTTATCATGCAAATTTCTACCTTTACACATATGTTTAATCTGTTGCTTACAAAATCATTAATCCAATTTCTCCTCTATTAGTTGCTTACAAAATCATATCTCCTCTATTAATTGCTTTAAAAAATCATATCTCCTTTGTTGATTACTTACAAAATCATTAATCCAATTTCAGTTTTAATCCTTTAAAGTCAAGATTGATTACATAATAATATTTTGTGAGTTGTGCCTTTAATTTTAGGTGATGAGACTGTAATTTACATATAGTTGACTTATATCTTTAATTCTAGATGTTCAATAATCTAAATGTTCAATTATAAAGTAAAATTATTTATGGAATTTGAATGAGATGTATATTACATTAAGACCTGAATATATATTGTGTTTCTCAACTATGCAAGCCTATCAATAAACAGTATAATCAATAAGTTGCCACCTTGCATTGCGAGTTTTGAAGTGTATGAACACTCATAATTTGACCCTGTATTTTAATTTTTGACCTTGAGAGGTGACATGTTTTATGGAATAGATGTAATGTTTTATAGATGAGCAGAGAATACAAGTGTAGCTTGCGACAATTTATGATGCATAAGCTAATGTTGATAATAAGAAGATGAATTAGAAATGGAAAAAAAAGTAGTTGATAACGAGTTAGTATCATGCTATAATGCATGATTTATAGTAGTTTAATTTTATTTATGATGCATGATTATCAGTTTAAGTTTATTGGGATTATTTTATCAAATTTGAAATGTTTAATTGCTTATGTTATCCTCTAATTCTATAATTATGTGTGTAGTATCCATTATAGTGTTGATAATATCATTTAAATCTATGCTTTTTGGTGATACACTTGCCTTTATATATTTATTGTGAATAGGTGTATGATGGCCAAATTTAGAAGCATAAGGTGGTATTATGGTGCAAAGTTTGTTATAGAGCTAGAGTTGAAATATGTTGATAGGGAATCGAGTATTTTTGATAAAATAAACCTAGATTTTGTTAGCTATAGGCAAATATGTGAGCAATGACAGAGCCAGAAATTTAATATAGGAGGGCCCAAATATTTATTTTTTTAAAATTTGGGGGGGTCAGTACACCACTAACCCTTAAATAACTATGTCCTTTTATATATATATATATTAAAAATAATTTTTTAAAAAACCTTAGGAGGCCCAATGCACCCATGTAGCTCCATGTAGCTCCGTCGGTGTATGTGAGATGGGGAAGGAGTTAGGATGCCTTTAAGTCGATAAGGCCTATTATAGAGCGCCCACTTTTGAGTTTTGTGAGTCTTTGAGGTTGATTAAATCAAATGAAAGTTGTCTAAGGCTCATTATTCTTATGAAAATCCACCAAATGATTGATGTATATGTATGCAACTCATATGTTAGACACCATTTGTTCCTAACATATTGTCTATATCTAGAGGAGAGGATGGAGGATGGAGATAAGGAGGGTGAGGAGGGAAGTTGCGGAGCTATTGAAGGTGTTGGTGTAGGAGTTGATGAAGGAGTTGATGAAGAAGTGGATGATGATGAGCATGATGAGGGATACAAGTTTAGATTCTCGATGATCACGAACCAGTTGAAATTGAGTTGACGGATTTTGGTAGTTGTATTGGTCATGATGAATATCCTAGCGGAGAAAAGCCTGGTGAACCATTGCAAAGACCAAGTAGTGGTATCAGTCATAATCCATCCAATGCTGAACCAAATTAGAGATTGGGGATAGACTTTGGCTCTGCAAAAAATTTAAAGAGTCTATTGTGGATTATATAGTGCGAACATGCTACAATGTGAAGTTTAAAAACAGTGAAAGATATAGGATGAGAGTGAGATGTATTGAGGGATGCCCATGGGAGTTGTATGTAGTTTGTGACAATAATGAACAATGCTTTAAAGTGGTGACATACAATGATGAGTACAGGTGTTTTACAACAAACAAACCAAAATTTGTTTCCGTTAAGTTCCTAACGAGACATTTTAGGGACATAATACTTGAGAAGCCTGGTATCTTGACAACAAAGATGGTTAAAGAATGTTGTGAAAAGCTCAATATATTTGTCAACTCAAATATGTGTAGAGCTATAAAAAGGAGATTGAGAAAAGAAAGAGCGAGTGATTATGTAAATGAATATGTGAAGCTACAAGGATACACTAATAAGTTAAGGAATAGTAATCCTAGATCAATAATTGAGTTAAAGCTGACTAGAAGTGAAGAAACTAGCTTGTTACAGGTATGCAAAATTAAGTTTTACATATTATTGACAATGATAATTATAACGTTTATTTATTTATGAAGTTTATTCATTAATGCATACATCTTTATCTCTTTTCTGTCAAAATATTATACATATGCTTTGATGCGATGAAAAGAGGATGAAGGCATTTGAGGCCAATCTTTGGTATTGATGACTGTTTTTCGAAGACTGAATTCCAAGGTCAACTATTGAGTGAAGTTGGGAGGGATGGTGATGGAGGTATGTATCCGTTAGCTTGGGTGGTTTTTGAGATAGAGAACACTGATTCTTGGACCTGGTTTATGAGTTTGTTAGCTTCAAACTTGGAGTTGGGTAGTGGTGAAGGACTAACAATAATATCAGATATGTAAACGATATTTTTTTATTCATTGGTTAATGGTTAGATTTTGTATCAACTATTTATTAACTTAATCTATTATATTGTTATAGGGATTGATTAGAGCAGTGGAAGAGACAAAATCATATGCCACTCATCGGATGTGTGCTAGGCACATATTTCATAATTGGCATGTGAATTGGAAAGGAAAAAATTTGCAAAAGTAAATTTGGAATTATGCTTGGTCAACGTACGTAAAAGATTTTAACGAGCAGTTAAAAAGATTGGACAAAATCACACCTGGATGTACGTCATTATTGCTAGAATATTCGAAGGAGAGATGGGTAGGATGTTACCAGTCCTTTGAATCTAAATACCCGATTGTTGATAATAACATGAGTGAAACATTCAATGGATGGATCTTACCAGCTAGAGATATGCCAATTATAAGCATGCTAGAAACAATTAGAATCATGGTGATGAAGAGGCATGTAGATAGGAGACAATTTGTATATGACTGTAAGTTAGAAGTTGCACCCAGGGTTGTGAAGAAATTAGAGAAGAATAAGAAAGATGGCATGCAGTGGAGAATTGATTAAAATGGTGATGGAGTGTATGAATTTTCCAAAGTTGATGCCAAGCATATTGTGAGGAGTGGTAGACACCAATCATGTAATTGTTGGGCGTAGGCGTTGTATGGATATCCTTGCAAGTGTGTTTTAATTGTTGTTCACCATTCGAAACAATGGTCAGAGGCATATGTGGATGAGTGCTACAAGAAGTCCAAATTCATGACACTGTATGAGCATGTGTTGAAACTTATTAGAGGTCCAATTTTCTGGCCTATAGTTGATGTAGAACTAATCCCCAACCAAAAGAGTTATGCGAGGACGACCTCAAACAGCTAGAAAGAGAGCAGTAAATGAGCCTGTTAAGTTGAAAAATCCAAACAAATCGACTAGAAAGGGTCAAGTACAAAAATGTGAAAAATGTGACAATTCTGGTCACAATGCTAGAAAATCTAACAATCAAGGATCAACTCAACTAGCTCAGCAATATCCACAAGTATGAAACATTCTTTAATTATTGTGTATTGCTTCATAGATCTAATGATTATTTATGACAATCTTTGATTCATATTTATTAGGTCATCCCTGATATCTCCTCACAAGCTGAACATGTTGTTATAGCAAGTCAACAAAGCAATATTATGAGTATATTTACATAGATACCATTATTGACTACTTTCAAGATTAAATACTATTAACGACATGTTTATTTGTAAGTTGGTAACTCTTCGCATAGTCGTAAATGGAAGTTTGGAGAAGTTGATCCTCATTCATTCAAACTGTCTTTCAAACCAAGAGTTCTGAGGTTCAAAGGACAACCTAGTATAACTTCTCAATCTCAACAGTTACAAACTGAAGCAATGACGTGAAGATCATCAATGAATCAAACAATACCTGATCAACCTTCTCAGTCAAGTGGAAATAAGGGAAGCAATGTGTTTGACTTGCAGACTTTACATTAATGTTGTCTATATGGATGGATAAATAGCATAACTTTTGTATATAAACGCATTGTGGTGTAATCACTTTACTGATATTATTACCTTTATATATATATTGCTCCAATTATTTATTGTTATATAATTACAATTGTACATGTTGCTCTAATTGTTTATTATGATATCACTTTTGCATTTAATTATTCATGATTAGGCCATTTGTTCATAAGTTTAACAACTATTAATTACGCATCATTAAAGTAACTTTATGAATAACAAAACAATAAATAAAAACATAGTGCATAATATATTAGTTCAAATGAGGATTTTTCATTTTTCATAATTCAAGTTTTTTAAAAAATAGTATAATTTAGTTATACTTGTCCACAACAAACCATATTATAAAACTCATCATAAGTACAAAAACCGCTACAATAATCAGTACAAAAAATTTAAATGTAATTTTCTCTTTTGCCAGCAAAATAATGTCTTCTTTTATTAGCTTTATTTGCTCCTCAATTTTGAACGTTGAACATGATTCAATTATGCTTCGTTGAACCTCCTGCTTCAAACTATCTACTTCTTTCTTCAGATTATGAATTACTTCAATAGCTTTCTCGCTAATTTTGTCATCGTACCATTTAAAAAAATAACATCTTCCAACCTGAAAGATAATTAATAATTATTAGAAAAAACATTAAATATATACACAAACAATTTTAACTTATCGAAAAATAAACTTACATGATATTTGGAGAATCCATAAAATCTTTTTTCTAGGTTTTTTTTTCACTCCATGAAGTTCTTAACGGAGCTCTTAAACCACAATAACACACCAGATTGTCATTAATTGAATTTAATGTAGTTTCAGTTGAAGATGTCACGTCCGTATCTTTGTATAGTTGTTGCAAAGTTATATTAATACTCTTAGTTCTTCTAATCAAAGGTGGAAATAATATGTCAGTAATCTCAAATAGTGTCTTTTTAAGAGTGGAAACAATGAATCAAATAACTTCACAGACATATCATTCATGTATGCTCATATCTATGCAAGGAAACTACCATCTTTTGAGGATATCACAAATCACATCTATTGAAACAATAATATGCTCATATGGATGTATCATTCATATATGGAAACAATATGCTCATATTGATGACATATCATTCATATATGCTCCACAAATATATCCTTCATATGTGCACAAATATATAATGTTCTCACATATATGTATCATTCATATATGAAAACAATATGCTCATATAGATGACATATCATTCATATATGCTCCACAAACATATCATTCATATATGGAAACAATATGCTCATATAGATGTATCATTCATATATGGAAACAATATGTTCATATAGATGACATATCATTCATATGTGTTCCACAGATATATCGTTCATGTATGGAAATAATAATATGCCCATATAAATGTATCATAGTCTCCAACATTATGGGAACTTTGTGTTTGATTCTATTTATTTTGTAACAATATAGTATTGGAATAGAAAACCTCTTTGAGAAGTAATGGATATACATAAGAGTAAAGAGAAGGAGAGAGTTACTCACTACATGTAACCCTACGACCCTCTGTCTCTCTCTCTCACACACACACACCTTATGACCCCTTCTTTGTCTCTCTCTCACACACACCCTATAATCCCTTCTCTCTCTCTCTCACACACACACCCTACGACCCCCAACCTCCCCCCCTCTCTCTCTCTCTCTCACACACCTATATATATAAGCATCCGAGACTAGGAGAGTACATCTGTGAAATGTCAAGTTCAGAATTCATCTGTTTTCTTCTATACATGTTGGTCTCAGTATGCACAACAAGTATTCATCATTCTTGTCTTAAAAACTTTTTTTCCTTAAAAACTCTTCTTCCACAATAGAGAACAACTGCAACGAAAGTGTATGGCTTGGACTACTTGGAAGTGCTAGGAATCCAACACCAAAAGATTGCGGCTTCCACCTTAGAAGTGGAGAGGAAGTAGTAATTGATATTATCTTAATTTAATTTATCTTAATTAAATGCATATAGAGAACATTGGTGACATTCATCATTTACTTAGTAATACTAAGATAACACTCATTATAATTCAAATGATCTATATCAACTTGCATCTCTAATGCTATAAGATCTTGAAAAGAAAACCATGTTCAATCCATCAAAAGCTCTGAAATGTGATCATAATTTAATGAAACAAAGATCATAATTTAGTCCTTCATAAAGGCAGATGAAATGAATGCAAGTAGTACTGATGCTAAATTCACTCCAACAGGCTTTAAATTTCATTCTTCAATAAAAAATAACATTAAATTGGACAATCATGTTCCTTCTCTTCACTGGCACAAAGTACAAATAAATTCCTCAACTAAATTCACATTCACATTCATATTCTATGCTCATACTAATCATCAAATTCAACTTCCATGGTCAGACCAATCACAGGCATTCGTAAATTCAATTTCCATTCACATTCAAAATCAAATTGAAGACATAATAGATAAGGGTGTGAAGAAGTAAAAATCAAAATATTTCACTCCATGTTATTGTCTCAGAGCTACACTCAAACAGAGGAAATAAAACGAATGATAAAGATACAGCAGATGTTACCTTTGATTCACGATATCGTTGTCGTTGATCCTCAATTCTTAGGAGGTGGTAAACAATCATTTTCAGACAAGTTGATGACTCCCTTAGATTGTTGTTCGCTAAAGAAGAAGACAAATAACGCTACAGATTAAGGATTTAACTTCACACAATTTGGGATTAAAAAAGAATGCATCTTTGGGATTGAAGTTAATAGATTAGGGATTGTATGATTGAAGAAGATGGCAGATTAGGGATGTTTGTACGAAGAGGGAAGAAGCAAACGTAGCGTGTGAAATTCAACTTCAAAACGTTGCTTCTCCAGGTCTGCATACGTTTAACTTCAAAGCTAAGGGAGGAGCGTTGTGTTTAACAACAAAATATAACGTCTCTTCTTCTGCACATGCAACATTAAATGCAGAAATTGCCCAAAACATGCAGCGTTAAAGTTGTAGGTGGGAGTCGCCTCCATTTAACAAAGTCTATGTCAGATTCTGATGGGTTCCATAACCAAAAAATTAAAAAAAATCTATGTCAACAAATAACTTACGATGCCCTAACACCATTATTGGCCAGCTTTAATTTGAATGTTTTTCTAAACTTTAGGGTTCAATTTGAACATCGTGAATCGTTAGGGTTCATTTTATACATCAGTATAAACATTATAGTTCATTTAGCCCTTTTGGCTTTTTGTATTATGTTATAAAAGTTAAGATTCAAAACACACTTTTAGCCAATCAAAATCCTAATTTTCAACTATTCAAACAAATTTTAAATTAAATTGTGTTTATTTTCAAGTTTCAAATATGATTTATCATATAATTTTCACATTTAAAATCAATTCATATATTAATATTTTAAAAATTTTAAAAAGTATACAATAGATATATATATTAAATCATTTATTGAATAAAAATATATATAAAATAATGTAAAATAAAATATAATTTATGAAATATGTAAACTAATAATAATTATTTTAAAAATAAAATAAAATGAACAAATAAGAAAATTTTATAATTAAAATAAATTTTAATACTATAATATTTTTACTAATTTAAATAATTATTAGATAATAATTGCAAAAAATTAATATATATTAAATCCGATTGAATTTTTTTTATATATAATTCAAAATCAAATTCGATTTATAATCTGCAAATCTTGATCGAATCAAATGGACCGAATATCTGCTACGCTAAAGTCTGTAAACAGAAGCATGGCCCAAAATATAACATCAACAAGCCCAAGGATAGTTCAGTCATTTCAGAATCTGATGCCACGGCTTAAACCCTAACTCTTCTCCCACTCTCTGTCCCACGCACTATATTTTTGCCTCCAAACGGTTGCAGTACATTTGGCTGCGCCTCAGCAGATTGTTGTTTGCTTCTCTGTGGAAATCTAAAGTAAACTTACTATGCCGCCAAAGTTCGACCCGAGTCAGGTGGTGGACGTGTTCGTCCGGGTCACCGGGGGCGAGGTCGGTGCAGCTTCGTCTCTCGCTCCAAAGATCGGACCTTTGGGTCTGTCTCCAAAAAAAATCGGTGAAGACATCGCCAAAGAGACTGCAAAGGATTGGAAGGGCTTGCGCGTTACAGTTAAGCTGACAGTGCAGAACCGTCAGGCGAAGGTCACTGTCGTGCCGTCCGCCGCGGCGCTGGTCATCAAGGCGTTGAAGGAACCGGAGCGTGACCGCAAGAAGACCAAGAACATCAAGCACAACGGGAACATCTCTCTGGATGATGTGATTGAGATTGCGAAGGTAATGCGGCCCAGGTCGATGGCTAAGGACTTGAGTGGGATCGTCAAGGAGATTCTTGGCACTTGCGTGTCTGTTGGGTGTACGGTCGATGGTAAGGATCCTAAAGACTTGCAATAGGAGATCACTGATGGGGAAGTAGAAATTCCTCTTGATTAAGCTCAGAGAGAGAAATGGCAAAAAATTGTAATGGTGCTGATTTGATTTTTTACTTTCTTTTTCATATTGTTACCAGTTTTGGCTGTTAAGAGATTTTCGTAGATGAATAATAATAATAATAATAAATAGAAGAAGAAGAAAATTAATAATAATTAATAATTTAATAATAATAGTAATAATAATAATAAGAAGAAGAAAATTAATTTTGTATAATAATAATAAAAATAATTTCGAATAATAATAATAGTAATAATAAGTAATTTTGTATAATAATAATAAAAAATTTCGTATAATAATAATAACAACAACAATCATAATAATAATAAAAAAAAATAGAAAAAGAGGAAAATTAATCATAATTAGGATTTTTAATAATAAAAATAAGAATATAATTAATTGATTAAATTAATAATAAAAAGAATAATAATAATTAGAAAATTTATAATAATAATTAATAAGTAGTAGTAGTAGTAATAATAATAATAATAATAAGGATAAGGATATTTTGGTCTTTTTGTTGATTATTTCTTTTTTTATTTCAAGTTTATATTTTCAAACCAAATAATGGAATAGAAATTCTTTATCTATTCTATTCTTTGAACCAAACAAAGTAATACTCATTCTATTCTATTCTTCATCTTTTCTATTCCAAAGAATAACTATTCTATTCCTTATCTATTCCATTCCGTGAACCAAACAGACCGTAAGGGTAAAAAAAAGTGTAATAAAGTTTAGTTAGGCACCCCATTTCTTTTGCTTTTTATTCTATTTACTAAACTTTACTCTTTTCACTTTTGCAGGATCGTTTACATAACCACTCTAGTTAATCTAATTATTAATAAATTTTTTCGAAAAACATTTTAACTTATCTATATCTTTAATTCAAAAGTTCAAATTAATAACCTGAACAAATCAAAATAAATTATATAATAATGCATAAAATGTAATTTGTTCAATAAAATTTAATTTAATTTAATTATCAAATTTGACAATTGCAATATCTAAAATCGTAGCAAATTAATGTCAACAATATAACTTACAGTTACAAATACTAAAACTAATGTTTTAAAAACTAAACTGACCTATTCGATTAAGTTACAAATTGACTTGATTTTTAATTCAGTTTTTATTTTTCACCGTTATAAATAAAAACTGGTCGGTTTAATAATAAATAAGTTAGTTTACTGTAAACCGTGAAGAGCCAAAAAATATTATTCTTTTTCAACCAAAATAAAGTTGGGTCACCGGCACAACACATTAAGAGGCCATTTCTTCTGAGATTTCTCTATTAGTTTAGTAAACAAACAACAACCAGCAACAACTTACATGCACAATCAGAGACCTACTAAATATTAATCCTATTTGTTGCCAAAGATTAATCATATCCATTAATTGGCTTAATTATTAAATTAAATTTATTATTTATTTATTATGTAATAATATATGTGTACTCTTTTTATTTTAATAAAATATTTTTTAGAAATTAAAAGGAATTGTATTAACTATAGGGAAATTATATACAACGTTACAATAAAAGTAACTCTTTACAAAGCCAAAATACTATTTGAGCTTTATCCGACCAACTACCCAATGTATAGGATTTCGTACCATACTGGTCGGTACCGGCTAAAAAACGGTACGAAATCAGTAACGTTGGTACTGGCCGCAAATTTCGGTCGATATTGGCCGCAAATTCTGGTCGGTACCGGCGTTTGCCGGTCGGAACCAAAAATTTCGGCCGATATCGTAAGTTCCGAAAATTGCAATGACTAACTTGCAATTTTCGAAAGTTAAATCTAATTTTATTACCCCCCTCGGCCGGTGACTCTCGATTCTTCTACGCTGCTCCACTCTCTTCTTCTTCTCTGTCGATATCGGTCTCTCCCTGTGAAGTCGCCGTCTCCTGCTCAGCCTCATCGCCGTCTCATCCTCGCCGTCGATGTCTCCTCCTCCTTCGACCGCTGGTTCGTCCTCCTCAACGTCTCCTCCTCGCAACTCGCGATCTCTTTCTCTTCCGTCTACCTCAACCCACTCCTTCGGTCCTTCCTCCGCAGCACGTGATCGCCGACCGTCGCAGCCCACAGTGCACCGTCCGTCGCTATCGTCCCTCAGACGCACCACACGACCCGACGTCGACCCGAAGAGGCGAAGACCGATTGTTTGGGTGTATCTGTTTTGATTTTTTTTTCATTTTTCATGACTTTTTGATTCTTTGATTGTGTTGGTCGTTGGAGGTTGGATGATGGTGAATTGGGGTAAAAAATTTGTGTTGTGTTTGTTGTGAATATGCGGTGTTGGATCCAATCGATGGATTTGGGTAAAAAATTGGATGTTGGATTTCGGTTGGCAATGGGAATGGATATCGAAGTTGAATCAGGAATAGGTTTTGTCATTTGTAAATGTTGAACTGAAATTGGATTTGGATTTTGCTATTTTAGATGTGGATTGGAAATTTGGAACGGTAATTGTCGAATGTCTTAATTTTTTGGCTTGTGATTTACGATGATGAATACTTGTATAATTGTATAATATACTAAAGGATTATTTTGTAATTTTTAAAAATTTTAGGGGTTATTTTATAAATTAAAAAGATTATCCGAAACGGTACCCGATATTCACCGATACCAATACAATTCTGTTTTAGAGCTTAATTCGGTACCAAACCCGGTACGGTATTCATTTGATTGAATTAACTTCACATCAATTTTGATGTTAATCATTCAAAATAAGGTAAGGAGAATAACTACCCTGTACCCAGGACCACATGAAGTCGGAAGCGTCCACCGTCGGTTTCTGGTCAACCGCACTCCAGTTTTCAGAATAAGATATTGGAACGGTCCGTACAGCGGGATAAAGTGATAAGGCGTGGAAGGCCCCAATCGGCCAATCCACGCGGTTTTGTCAGCTAATAATGAATCGCTCCACATGCTACTCAGTTGTCGTTGCACACTCGACGAACCTCTTTCAACACGCAGTCAGATGATTACGTCATCATCCACCGACAATTCACTAGGTCTTGGGATGAGATCTAAAATTACACGTACTTTACATACATACACTTCCTCATTTGCTTTCAGTGAAAAAAAACCCAAAGTCCGACGGTCTCTGGTCCTACTTTCTGGGTTCGTGTTTCACTTTTATTTTAGGTTTGTGTTTACTTCTTTGCATTGTGATTTGGAGGATTGAGGCTCAACCGGATGTAATGTAGTTCGGGTTCTTTAGTGTAAATACTAGGTGATGTAGAGAGATCTTCGAAGAATGGTGGTTTTCAACCAGAGGAAGATGGATACTTGGTTTGAGCCTAAGCCAAGAAAAGTTCATAAGAGGGTTTGGTTAAGTTTTCAAAATTCAATGGGTGTCCTCGTGGGTGGGAATCACACCTCTTCCAGGTTTTGTACTCGCTAAGTTTGTGTGTTTTTCAGTTTGGCTTCAATCTCTCTTTGCAAATTGGTTTTTCGTTGCTTGTTTCGAATACCCGTTATTTGATATTGTTGGTTTTTATTAAAGACTCGATCTTTGGGGCTGATTTAGTGGTTGTTAGTAAGAACTAATGGTTTTGAAGGCCTTGAGATTCCAGATCCTTAGTGGGTCTGTAGCCAGGCGATTGCTTCTTCGCTCATTTATGCTTGCCTCGGCTATTTCAATCTTTCCTCTGTTGCAAATCCTGTCTGGTTCTAACCCGGGATTGATCGATTGCATGTACTCTAATGAATGTGATTCGCCACATATGGGCGCGGCTTTCTTGGATCGATTGTTGATGCCAATTTGGTCATCGTTTGGCGGCAAGGAAGATGTCAATTTGACTGCTGGTGTTGTCAGAGAGCTAATGGGCATGCAAATGTTGGATTACGATTCAAAAGTTCTCTGTGTTGGTGAAGGATCGGCTGGTGCCGTATATGCATTTCAAGAATTAGGATTTGCCGACGTTTGTGGGGTTCATAGACACCCCTTTTTCTCGCTCAAGAATAAGAAGTTGGTTTATGAACTTGACTATGCAGACAATTCCTTCGACTTCGTGATCTCCAGGGACTTGGATAAGGTTTCAGTCCCTGCTATACTTGTGCTCGATATTGAGCGTATTCTCAAACCTGGTGGAATCGGGGCTATGCTTGTAGGCTTTGATGACATGAATATGAATAGCTTGATTAGATCAGCCACACCGGTTTCATCATTATTGAAAGATTCCAACGTCATACACGTCGGTCATGTTCAGGGTTTTACGCTGGTTGTTTTCAAGAAAAGAACTGTGGCTACTGGTTACTTCCACCAATTTCACTTGCCAGCTGATTGCCAGTCTGTGGTCAATAACAGAGCTTTTGTGGACTACCTAGAGCCTTTGATGGAGAATAAGCAAATTGGATATGAGGAAAGGATTGCCTATCTGCCCCATTTTACTGACATGCTTTCCAGGAAGCGGTTAGTGTATGTCGACATTGGCACGGGAGAGAATCTGAATTCTACTTCGTTTTGGCCATTTTATCCTGTGAATCAAAAATCCTTCAATACGTACGTTGTCGACCATAACACTTCAGCGCTGCTTTCCTGTGTCAAGAAGCCTGGTATTACCTTCATCTACTATCCAGGCCTTGCAGGAGAAAATGCTATTCAAAATCCTGAATTTGAAGATGATACGTTTCTGGAAGATGAAGGTTTTGATTTTCTTGCTTGGTTTAAGGAAACAGTTCGGTTCTCTGATTTTGTGGTACTGAAGATGAAAACAGGGAAGGTGGAACTGAAGTTTCTCATCGACTTGTTTAAAAGTGGAACCATATGCTTTGTTGACGAGCTATTCCTTAACTGCTCGGACGGCGTAGATGGTAAAGGCTTGCTTGAAGGGGATTGCATGGACCTCTTCAAGAGCCTCAGAAGCAGTGGTGTCTTCGTCCATCAATGGTGGGGAGATTAAAAGCCAATGTATGGCTTCACTACTCTGCTCATTGGACTCGTATTATGTGTCTTTCTCTTCTTTACTATTATGCTGTTGCTGTTGTTCTGCTGTAGGATGCGAGCTGATGAAGCGAAGCCATCCAAAGTTGCCTTGTGGTTGGGCACTAAAACTAAATAAACAACCATTTGTCGTCTATGTTAGCCTTGTGGTTGGGCACTTGAGTTAAATAAGCAACCATTCGTGTTTGATGTTTTGGGATTTGCATGCTTTACTTGCTTCAACTGCATTGTTTCCTATCAAAAACTTGATGAATGAAAGGCTTCGTGTGGCCTTCTAAATGATATGGTTAAGAAACTATTATCTGATTAGTACACGAGAACTGCTTAATGCTTTATCGCCATTTTCACTTTTGACAAGTTTGAGTCGCCTGACCAGTGTTGAGGATGATGACAGTTATTAACACAGTTAACTCTTTTTGGTTGCTTATCATAGTTGCCACTAACAGTATTTTAACCTCGGAAGTACTTTCCATTTTGATAAAACTGGATGATTTGGATAGGGCGAGAAGCAGTTAGTTTGGAGACTGTCAAAACAGGAGGGCATTCTAGTGATAAGAGTGTATAAGCTTTAATGCCTAACATTAAGGCCCGCAGGAAAGAACACTACCGTGACACATTCGTAAATTGCTTTCTCAGTCTTCAATATGTAGCCATCCTTGACGTCTCAATAGAAAGTGCAGATGGACTTTGGTCAATTAGTATTTGCATCCATATAACATTATTTTTGCTTCAACGGCAGCATATGAGAGTAAAAGAACCAGCAATGTCTAGAAATTTGCAGGACAAACCAAGCATATAATACCTTGCATTTTAAGAAATTCTTCCAAGTTCCGAGGCGTTGCGACAAGCGCTCATGTTTAAGCTGAGGGCATTGACTCGCATATTTTGGTACAATGCCATCACTATATCTTGCACCATACTGCATGTTGATTACAATTGCTTGTTGGTTATTGGAAAAGCAGAAAATCTGAAGAAAAGGAGAACACAACAAACTACTGTACAACAAGCAAATGGTGACATTTATCTTCTCCTCCCTCATTCATCAGGCCCGTTATCAACTTTTATTTCTAAAAGCCTCTCAACTGGTTGTCGGCAAATGGGGCACCGATTTGTTTGTAACCTTAGAACTTTCGCACATCCGCTGCACATGCACTGCATAAACAGAGAGATTCAGTAAACATATATCATCAAGCATTGCCTGTCTAAACAATTTCTGTCTAGCCAAAATAACTGAAAAATTCAAGCAGCTTATAACTTGTAAAATCAAACTCACATTTTGTTTAGATCCTAAATATGCAACACAAAGTCCTAAAAAGAAAAAAAGAATGTTTTCCAACACTATGGTGAGTGCACTGGAAGAAGCATTCTGTCTTCTGGGTCCTTTCAACCAGAACTGTCAAGATTTCATATGAACATCAACTATTTTCTCCGTGTTCCTTTCATCCCAATACAAGGATTGCACGGGAAGTGGTTTAACTTTGCAGCATTAGTCAGAAAACGAGGTATAACTGATTGCTAAGCTAAACTTATGGGCCTTAGCCCAAAAACAAACTTAGTAATTATTTCTCATGCAACCATTCTCTCAAATACAGATTCAAAAAGTTTTTACTTACCATATGTCGGCACGGAAGAACAGTCGTATCTCTTGGTTCTGACAGGCAAATGACACATTCTTTTCCTGATTCATTGGCATCAACATCATTATCAACAGAATTTTCAATCCCATATATCTCCTGCAGCTCGTACCTCATGCCATTTACCCACAGAATCTGCTTCATTACCCTCACCTGACCCTTCTCTTTCTCAAACACGGCCAGTGTTATCTGAGTGTTTGTAGCCACAGACATTTGGCTTCCGTCTGATCCATGCTGGTTTGTAGGGCTTGCCTCAGCCTTCACTGCTAGTGGATAGACATCCATTTCACCCTCTTTAAATAACTCGCTCTCTTCAAACAACGTAAAGTCAATACCAGAACCTGAAGGCTGCCTAAACTTCTGGCCCAGACCTTGTTCGAAATTAACGGTCACTGGTGGATGGATGTTTTCCTTTGTTGGTGTCAGGACACAGTCCTCTCCTTCCTTTGCGAAGAAGGTAACAGTAATTCTGTTTAAAGAAAAAAGGTAATTCAGCCCTTATTACAAATAAATATTATACAAACAATGACACAAAATTCAAAAGACAAAAACCACAACTTAAGACTTTTAGAAGAAAATTATATAACCTAGAACTTGTAAAGCACCTACCAAGGAAAAATTCAATGCTCACGCCAATTTAATCAAAGTATAAGTACATATTTGATACTACTTTAAATGAAGAAATCCCATTCTCTAATACAACTCGTGTTATCTAAGGACAAAATGTGCCGGTATAACAAATTACCGTCATAATTACATCAGGAACGAGGATGGGAAAATTGAATCACAGCGAATTAGAACTCCAAGAATTAAATGGTCAGTTTGGAATTATTTAACAACTCTAGGTAGAAAATAAGGATTACAGAATGAAAAAATGATAGTGTGCATATCTGCTCCTCTTTTGCAGCATAGAACTCTACTTTTTATCATGTCTGAATCGTGGAAAGGAGCCAAAGAAGCAAGCTATAAAACACTTATGAACTCTGTCTGACAATATGAATGGTATCCTCAGCACTGTCAAGAAGCTGGAACGGTGATTTTATCACAGAGAAACGATATCAATATTCATTTTGCTCACTTCTAAAGTTCCTCTAGTAGGTTCACTTAACTGTCAATACTCCAAAGCATTAAAATCAACTTGCAAAGTCGTTTGAAAGAAGAACTTTCGATGAAGGCAACCTCCACTTCATTAAATGGATAGTCGCCAAATAGTTACATTAGTCCATATATATATATATATATATATATATATATCCTTTAAATCTGCCCAAACACTAAATGTACGATCCCTTTAACTTCATTTAGAGTAATTACCAATGTACATATAGCAGTATAGTCCCTGTAACTGCATCTAGAGTACTATATTCTAGGCCAAGGAATTCACAATGGTAACTGAAAATCTAAGAAGAAATTGAGCCTAACTTATGATAAAAGCCCAGTTTCAGATAATCTCTCATCAAAGCATTTGACATGATTGATACAAGATTACTGAATACACGAAACTGCCGCAATATAAGCGACCAATCAATATCAGAAACTTGCTCTAAATGGATCATCAGATTCATCGAAACAAGTGAGTTAATCAATTACTCATGCAAACCCCATCAACCTTAAAAAGAAAACCTGAACAATGTCCAAATTAAAAACGACAAGTGTATCATTTGAAAGCACACATGCAAAAACGTAAGACCACCCACAACAAAAGGTTATTCAGTCTTTATTACCTCCCAGCAACAGTAGCGTCAAACGTGAACGTCACAAGAAACTTTCCCGGATTCTCCTCATCAGCTTCCAGCCTCAAAGTTTCCTTCTTTAGATTAACATCGTTCTTAATCGTCACCGCCTTCTGGTGCTCCACATAAGGCAGAGGAGGCGGCATCGGGGGCCCACATGGATATCTCCCGCCCACCCAGGCGTGCTCCACGCGGTGGTGATGATCGTATGGCGCCGGCAACGGAACCGGCGCTTGATGGTAACCAGGGTACTGATAATACGGGTGAGGGGGGTTATGATTGGGGTATTGAGAAGGATACGGCGTTGCAGCAGCGAACACGTAGCGGTTGGCCGTGACTTCTGGCTGAATAGGCGGCGGCGGTGGCGGCGGTGGGTGGGTTCTCCGGTGGCCGCCGTGACGTCGTCGAGTGTTAACACCACCACTACTACCTATGTTACCCATAAAGTGGAAACAAGTGAACAAGATATGCAAACAAGAAAATGGATCTAAAAATAAGAAGAAGAAGAAGAAGGAAATTGGATTAAGAGAGAGGGAAATCTGAGTGTAGAGACGTGGGGATTATGTAAAGCTCCACTCACTCGACGCCCATGACAGAGTGATGGTATACGATGGAAAGAGATAGATAAGGATTTTAGAATGTCGATTTCGACGATGTTTTCCTTTTTCTTTTTTTTCTTTTTTGGTAGGAGATGTTTTCCTTTTTCTAATGAAAATTAGATTAAGGTTTTTTTTTAAATACAAACTTTTAAAAATCAGCTGAAAATTAAGTTAGTAAATTAAGAGATTTAAGGTTTAAAATAATCAATTTGTATTAGACCGTCATAAAATTAAATAAAAATTAAACAAATTTAACGAATTTAAAATTTAATTAAAATTTTTGTCTTTATCTATCGAAAAGTTTGAAATTTAATTTAAAAATTTTATTAAATGAAAATTAATTTATTTATTTTAGTTTATCATCATCATCATGACACTAAAGTTCTGTAACAAAGCAGGATATGGAGAAGTCTGATAGTACGCAACCTTTTTCCTATATAATAAAGAGGCTGATAGTTCTTATTAACTATTAATTTATAAAAATTTATAGTTTAATTAATAAATTAATAAATATTTAATAATAAATTTTATTAAAATAAATTAAACCCAAAAATTAAAAATCAAACTAAAAAATTAGAAGGTTCACATTTTTATTATTAAACCGATCAAACTAACTAAATTTTTTAATTATTGATATTTATTATGAGTCGGGGAGTTATTATCGGGTTATTGCTAATTATGAAGTTTTTTTTCATCTAATGAAAATTTTATACTAATCTTTTAAAAATTGTATAAAAGTTGTTTTTATTGATGTGATATAGTTTATTATGGTATATCTAATTATAATAAAATAATTAGTATAATGATCAATTATGTAATCATGTATTTGTAAGAGTTGATTCTTATGATACTTGTAATGTATATGTAATGTATACAGTCACCACTCATTTTTAGTGGGGAATACATGGAAGGACAAGTACGGAGATTAAGAATCAATAGTAGGCCTAATTTACGGAGTGTTTGTTTCTATTTTTATTTTTGATTTTTTGTTTTTGTTTTAAAATTTAGTAAAAAAAATTGTCTGTTTCAGTTTTTAGTTTTGATTTCTTTCGATTTTCAAAAATTATGAAAACCATAAAAAGTAGTTTTTGTTTTATGTTTTTTTTTCATAATTTGATTTATTATCATTTAAATATATATTGTTTAATTATTACTAAAAATTATGAATAATTTAATTCAAGATTATATATTTAATAAATTAAAATTAATTATCAATAAAAATTATGAA
>JANZLC010000004.1:26545670-26556800 GCA_026413385.1 Erythroxylum gracilipes
TCAAGCACAACGGGAACATCTCTCTGGATGATGTGATTGAGATTGCGAAGGTCATGCGGCCCAGGTCGATGGCTAAGGACTTGAGTGGGACCGTCAAGGAGATTCTTGGCACTTGCGTGTCCGTTGGGTGTACGGTCGATGGTAAGGATCCTAAAGACTTGCAACAGGAGATCACTGACGGGGAAGTAGAAATTCCTCTTGATTGAGCTCAGAGAGAGAAATGGCAAAAAATTGTAATGGTGCTGTTTTGATTTTTTTTTAACTTTCTTTTTCATGTTATTATCAGTTTTGGCTGTTAAGAGATTTTCTTAGATGAATCCCTTAAGCCTTATCATTGGAACATTTGATATGAACGAGGAGATGTAAGTTTAATTATGTCAGTGTTTTGGATAATGCTTGTAACATCAATTTTTTATGATGCATTTTATTGTGAACAGAACAGTGGTCTGATTTTTTATTGTGAGACTTGTGATACGCTTTAACATAATTCTTTTTGATGGAGTTAGCATAACCTAGTTGAATTGTGGTTTTAGAATCATGAAATGGAGGTTTATACTCTGGATGGTTGATTTCATATTCAAGCATGTAACCATAACTTTAGTATGCTTTGCAACTTATGTATGCAGGTTAGTGTCTTGAGTTTAGCGTATTCATATGTTTATACTGGTGTTGGGACTTTTTTCTGTTTAAAGTATTGTTTGATTTGGCTTGCATCTGAAAGTGGTTGAGAAAGCTAAAACATCATATTTATTATTGTAATGTTGGGAAATATTTGTCCATTCTGTTTTGTTGCTAATTGTAGCAATGTGAGGTATGATTTAGTAATGGAGTCTGCTTCACTGTCATATTTGAGTCACTTGTTTGGTTTTTTCTGACTCAGTGCTTCTCAAGTACTTGATGAGGAACTCCAGAGATTATCTCCTGGTTGATTTTGGCTCTTTTGCTTGGTTTTGTTCTGACATATGCTTCACAAGTGTCCGATGAGGTCCATGAGGAAACCCAAAGATATCTTACTTGAGGGTACCTTTCCTCCCTCAACATTTAGCCTTGGGTTTTAGCATGGAATCATAAAGTGTTTGGGTATGATTTACTGGGTATTCTAGATATGCATGTAAATTGTTTAATATGCTCTGTTAGCTAGTTCATTTATTGGGTGAGCGGTTGAAATGTCATCTGTTCAGTGCTTGGCATATAGTCTAAATTCATGTTGAGTTGCCCCCTTCTAATCTTTCATGCGAGTTTGCACGAATCTGCTCCTAAGTTAGGGCATGATATGCAAAAATTGGATTGTAGGTACTGAAGTTGTGATTCAGAGTCCGCTTGCTATTGTAATGAGAAGATTTTTGTTTTGGTTCTCTTTCTTCTCTTCAGATAATTTTGTTTTTACTTCCTTCTATCAGTTCTATGTGGAGGTCATTATTAGGTATTGAATGATCGCGCATCTTTGAGGTAGACTACGACACATAGAGCAGTTTAAATATATTGTGCTCTATTACACTCGTACAACACCTTCCACAAGCATTGGAAACCTTACCAGCTAGAGTTACTCTAAGCTGTGATTTTATGCAACTGAACAAGACTTACGCAAATTGTGTACGTTTATACTACAGACAGTTTCCATTGAACAATCACTCTTCCATATTCATAAGCACTATTGTAAATGATTTTTGTTTACTCCAATTAACGCTTAAGGTTTAATATTGTTAGAATTTAGAGAAGAACACAAACAATGGAATTTAGGAAATTAGGTACCACTCTTATAGTTTAAGAATCACTCTAAGCTTTTTTGTATCGGTTCTCTTTTGAAGGAAATGCTAATAGCTTGGATACAGGAGACAGGCATGAACGTACCTAATTAGAGCAATCTGGTTACAGTGTTAGTCTTTGACCTAAGAATATCTTCAGACAAATGAAAAATTCAATGACTGCTTATCTTACCCGACTTCTCGAGTTATTACAGTGTTTAAGGTAAGTAAAAATGCAACTCGACGCGATGCAGGATTTGATCCCATTCCCCGCGATTTCTGGGAGAAAAGTTGGTTGTATGAGCTATGGCTTCCCTGCTATTAGAGGCCTGAATTTGGACATTCCGCTTGAGACCCATCTGGCATCTACTTTTGCGCAATTCCCCAAGCAAAGCACTTGCTGTTCTCCTCTCCCTTTGATTGCATAACCAAGAGGAAGAGAGGAGTCTCAGTCAGGCATTTCCACAACTTTGATGATATGACGTTGACCTGTTATTTTCTATACAATCAAAGCTAGTTTCAGTGACTCAGGAGACGAGTTTTGCAGGTTTGGCTTGATGTAGCTCCTGCTTCCATTGTTTTCCCTCACAGTAGTCTTCAAATTCTCCTGCTTTAGATACCAATACCGAAGAGGAGATCGAGGAGTTCGATTAACATTAATTTTGCATGTCCTTTTATAGCTCTTGTCTGCCTTTTTCTGAGCTTCCGCTGTAGAAACCCCCTTCCTCAGTGCCTAAGCATCGAGGTGCCTACTCCTGGGCAGAAGCTCTGATTGTTGAGCAGATTAGGTGTACATATATAACCTTGTCTCAGTTTCCTCCAACAAGAATGAGAGAATTTCAGAGAAACTTGTTTCCATATCATATATAATGCCATTCTCTTAAGGAACTCCGACTTAAATTCTTGAAAGTCATCAAATGAATCCGACACCACCAACAACGAACCAGATGATAATATACAGAAAAGGAGAAAAGATTGTAAGACATTTTTGCTCTTAGGAGCAATTTTGTCAATGTTTCATGAGGTTGGACAATATTAATTGCAATTTTGATTTTTAAATAAATTATCGGTTAAGTTACGCCATTTGATCTTGATAAAGATAATTAAGTGGCCCAATAATTGATCTAAATTGATAGGTCGAAATTTGGGTGAAAAATGGGTCCCGATTAGTGTGGACCGGGTCCATATCGGCCTTGTGATGAGGAAGTTAAGGTAAGGTCTTCTACAGTTACTTAGAGAGAACGTTCACAAGCATAAGGTTCCTGACCCGTTAAGGAAGCTCAGAACCTGAGGAAACTGTAGAAAGACCTTGCCCGTGAATCGGTGAGCACTTTCCGCTAAAGGCCTCGGAAGATTCGGAGATGTTTAGAGCTCGGAATCGGCATCCGAATCAGAGATGGAACCGAAATCTAGGTATTCCGTATTACTTTCGTTTTTGATCCTTTTATGGAACCCTAGGGCACGTAATAAGGATCCCACTATGTGTTAACAAAGATACCATATAACGTGTGATTAAACAATAGAAATTACAAGAGAAAAGGAAAAGGTTAAATAAGAGCGCAAAAAGTTAATTTAGAACTGCACAATCCTTTCGTTTGGAATCAAATGGCTGAAATTAATTATCACAACATTGGAAGATCATTACTCTACATAGCCTTCTTTCTAAGAAAGCAATGAGAAAATCACTCCTAAACGCAAAAGGTTAAAGGACATGCTCAAGAAAGTGCGAGGTGACATGGCTTCCATTTCTAAGCAAGCCTTCTTTGCTCCATGTGTTTCACACTTTAGTTTCCTCAGTCCCCCACATTCACTTAGCTTCTGATTGATAACCACACGTTTTCAATGGACTAACTCGTAATATCAGCTACTTCCTTTTCTTCACCTTATAAAACCACGTCCAAACACTTCCCACCAAACCATTCTCAGCTACCTACTCTCAGATACCCCAAACAAAAACCAGAGTTTCGAAAACATTCTCATCGATCCTGTCAGCAAGAAGGCAATGAGTATGGTGAGAACTTGGAATTATAGCAGGAAAAAGGCCTCCGTTTCTGCAATGCAAAAGGAAATCAGATATCTGAGTTCATGGGTTGAGGTTGCTCCAACCCTTTTCGTATCTTACCACAAGACGTCTGATGCGCCTCGATTGGAGACTATTATAGAAGAGGAAGCCGCAGATAGGGAGGACCACGATTCATGAATGTTCACACTTTTCACTTTCTTCCAGGAGAATTTTCTGCTCACTTAAAAACTTTCTTTGTATCAGCTTCAGGAATAAGATCCAAGTTGTTTCGTTGATTTTTACAAATTGAGTATAAGTTTCTGTTGAGAATTCTTGTTTATAGACACACAAAACTGACGCAAACAAGGATATGTTATGTATATATGGAGGAAAAAATCAACTTCTTTGCCGGAAAAACAGTACAGAGACAATTTTGCAAACTCTCTCGCAACACACTGTTTTTTTTTCTTCTCTTTGTTCTTCAACTCACTCTGTTTCTGCATCGTCCAAACTCCTCATTAGATCTCTATTTATACATGCACCTCTCATCAAAGCAATAAACCTGTTACAAGTATCTAATTAAAAATACTCATAAATTACACGACCTTTCATTTTCAAATTCTATAAACTCTTCATTTCCGTAACTCCTTGCACAACCTTTCATCTTCAACTTCCATGAACTCTTCATTTCCGTAACTCCACGAACCAGTCATAAATCAAGTTTAACTTCCAACAGATTGTGCACGCCACTAAACCAATAAATGCAACCTAACCGAACAAAACGAGAACGTAAATTAGATAAGGATAAACAAGAAAGTTGTTCCTCCTAAGTTTTTTGAATGAAGTTGACAAAGAAAATCTTAAGCTGAACAATGGGTTTGGCAACCCTCAAAGTACTGATGGGTTAATACCTGGCACTTCCTGAAAATATATAGAAAACTGTGCCTTCGGATCAACATCCATTCTCGGGCAAAGCATGTTTTGAAAAGCTCCCAACTTGAAACAGCATATTTCGTTCTTGACAAGGCTAAGGGGTGACTCCTGGACTTGTCATACGGAACAAGAAGCTTAGACGCCACAGCGCTTCCAAATCTTGAATTTTGAAATGATTTTGCAATTTCTGAAACAGGGATGTATGAATATGGTTTTGAAGAATCAGCCCAGTACTGAGCTTGATCCTTTTTAGAGGTCACCTGGCCAAAATCAATATCTTGCTTTTCATTTTTAGTCGTTATTTTATGTACATAGTACATGAACTTTGAACTATCTTTATTAAGCTACCTCTTGAAGAAAATCTGCAATAGCCTTCCGAGTTGGCAGTCGAAATCCCAATGATTCGAAGAATTCTAACACCTCAGCTCTGGGGCCTTGGTAGACAATATAACCTTCTGATAATAGCAGTAGATCATCAAAGAGATCAAATGTCTCGGGTGAAGGCTGTAGAAGGGCCATTAAAACGGTTCCGCTCATTTCATGAACGAAGTTTCCGATACATTTTACTATTTGGTATGTTGTTGAGCTATCAAGTCCCGTAGATATTTCATCCATAAATAATGTTTTTCTTGGTCCCACAATCATTTCCCCTGCAGAATCACGCATAAA
This sequence comes from Erythroxylum gracilipes, assembly GCA_026413385.1. Classification (NCBI taxonomy): domain Eukaryota; kingdom Viridiplantae; phylum Streptophyta; class Magnoliopsida; order Malpighiales; family Erythroxylaceae; genus Erythroxylum; species Erythroxylum gracilipes. The sequence continues at coordinate 26,551,020 of JANZLC010000004.1, forward strand.
AATTATTCCCTTATTATAATTAATTTAAAAACTTGGAAAAGATAATGTACGTACAATAACAGAGAAACCTAAATTTATCATCACACTAATTCATGTACGTGTGAACTAATGCCAGGATACCGTGTGTAATTACACCTTAGTAACTAGTTTTTAGGGCTCAAATGATTCTCTGTCCATGCAGTACACATATATATACCTGTGGTAACTCTTTTCCTTTGACCCCCCGAGACGCCTCGAAGCATATCGTTACCAACCACAGTTTCTGAGCATACATCAAGACCAAGCACTCTTAAGACATAATCTGTGGAAATACTATGCCTTCCTGCTGCCAACAACAGATGCCTGTTCAACCAAATTGTGAAAAGAGAATCTCAGGCGATCATACAAATATTAATTAAAAAACTTGCAAATAGAGAGAGACGTAAAATTTAAAGCGACAACCTTCATAAAAGCATCAATTTCTGGACTAGGTTCTTTCTCTAAATTGACCAGATCCTTCATGAAGCCTGGAAGCACATCATGAAATTAAGTTAGTTCAAAGAACAACAGCAACTCAGCAAGTAAAGAGTCTTATTATAAACAAAGAACATTAATTGGTGCCGCTGGTATGCTTTGTAACACCTTTATGCCAAAAATAAACATACGCACCAAGATACTCAAAGACTAATTACAAGTTTCTGACAGAAAATAGAGAACAAACGATAGTCTTCCAGTCCTCGCCAATCCGTAGGCGATTGAAGATCTCATACTACGCCATTATACTATACAAAATTAAAAGTATTGGCCATGTCAATTCCCTGCTAATTAGACTAATACAATACAATCTCGGAATGAATAAGGGAATTGTTGCAATATTATAGCAAACGAACCTGCAAAACCTTCATTTGCGCCTTGCCAACGAGCTGCAAAATCCAAAGTTTCTCGCACGGTGATCTCTGCGATGTGAGTGCCTGTTTGGCCGATGTATGCCGAAGTCCTTCTAACGAAAAATTCTTTTAACTTGTGCCCGTTGTACGTAATTTCGCCATCAATTAAGTTTTGCAAATATTGCAACTTTTCAAAATGCACTGCAATAACCAAAGGCAGGAAGATATTGATGGAACGCATTTTATCTAATAAATAATATAAGGTCTCACAAATACTTTGGTTATTCTTTCAACTTCGCAGACTTGATAAGGAACTTCCTGATCAAATCAAAGTATACAATACTGTATGGGGATGGAAATCTGATTCTAGTTGAAATAGAGGTCTCATATCATCAATGGAAACCGCCTGTGGCAATGGAGACCAACCCGAAGAAAGATTTATCAAACCAGATTTTGCTGAACTTACTTTAGTTGATTTACTTTTTAGTCTGATTTTTAAAAGAATTAAAATATTTTATTTTATCGTAAAATATTAAATCAATATTTATTTAATAATAATAATTAAGAATTATAATTTTGAACATAATAAATACTTTTTTATAATTATAAAATAAACATTATTCTAATTCTTTAAATTATTTTTATGAATAAAAATAAAATGAATTAAAAAACTCTTATTTTAAAATATAAATATTATAATTGCACCAACTAAAGATGTTAGAGTGAAAATAATATAATTGAACTTGGAGACATAAGTTTCACGGACAAAATGGAGAGTAGACTTAGAGCATCTTACTTGAAAATAGTTCTTAGGCCATGTCAAAACCTGTCTGATATTCTCTATGTTTTGATTTCATATGCTATGGCAGTTGTGTAACTGGAATTATTCAAGCCAGAAGAGGGATCGGTATAAGGTCAATGTTGACGTGGATTTAGGCTGGTTATTACACCTGATATTCTCTCAGTGATAGAACGGAATCGGGTACAAACCTTTAAACTTTTGTCAATTTTCCCTGCGAGAGCCAAAAGCAAGGTCGATTCGCCGGAGCCCGGTGGTCCAAGAAGTAAGGTCATCCTACAAAGTTAAGGGGAAAAAGAACAAAACGTTGACGTTAAGATGAAAAACAAGACAGAGATGGTGAAACTAAAGATATCATATATTTAACAGATGAAGCGAATTTGCTGGTCCTAAAACATAGTCTCCAAGTATACTTTTGGTGGCCAGGGTACCTACCTCCCCGGCTGCACAACGCCACAGACATTCTTCAAGATTGTTAAAGAAAATCTCTTGGCTCGGAATACAGGTATTGCTGATAGAAGACCCTGCACACAGGCAATGTATAAACAAAACAAAGAAACAAACTTTTTTATTTTTAGATAAAGCAAGTGTTGAATTGAAGTGTTTGATAAAATTCCCGGACCTCAATTGAGTCGCGTACAGCATTAACCAAAGTAGGCAATGCTCTCGAAGCAGTTTGTACGCTGGTTACCACGTTCAAGTTGTCAAACCTCACTTCCACTTTCGGCATCTCCAATCCAACCCTATTACGGTTGAAATCCGGTAACTACCATAATCATATGAAATGTCTAAAGCAAAATAAATCACAAATCAATCAAACAAAATCATGACTGTTAAAAGAAATGTTTAGTGACACAAGTTGTAAATAGAACTGTATCGTCTTTATCACAGAAATGGATGATATTTGTACGTAAAACACTATAATCTGAAAGTCCAAACAAATGAGAATTGAAAAATACCCAAAGGACTTCCGAAAGCAAAATATATCTCTATGTTCCTCGCACAGAAATGAAAGAAAAATATTAAAAGTGGTCGAAGAAACTTTGACTGTAGGTGGGTTTTAAGAGAATTGTATCTATGGTCATAGAGTTTAGATCTACTCGCAACAAGATGAAAGGTGACAAACTAAAAGCCGTTTATCCTGTGCATTAGTGGCCAAAGCTTTCTTAATAACAAGTTCACGGTTGACACGATCAAGCCTCCTAACATCGACGGTCTCAGTTTTACTCTCATCACCGCCACCATGCGGTGACGGACCCTTGGTCAACAAGGCGAAGTTTCCCTGCTTCTGCGAAGGCAATCGGAGAATCGCCTCCCAAAGCAACTCCTCATTGTCGTGAGCGTTGGACGAGTGACGGAACGAGTCTCTTGCGGAATCAATCTGCACCTCAAAGAACTCACTCCCGTTGGAAGCTGCCGCCATTTCTCCTCGTCTCTCCTTCTATTAATCTGCGCAAGTGAGTAACTGGGTGCAGCCTCACCCCAGATCTTCTGTCCAAGTTCCCGTATACCAACTCTGTCCAATGCCATCTTAGCGAACTTGGACAGAGGATCACCTCTCGTGCAGCCTTATAAATAAGAAAGAGAGATCCGGACTCATGATGTTGTTCTCTCTCTACAATAAGTTCGGATTGTGTTATAAACCAACACGTTTCTTTTCTCTCTCTCTCTTTCTTATTTATAAGGCTGCACGAGCACTCCAGATCTCCTGTCCAAGTTGTCCTGTCCAAGTGGGGCATCCACCATCTACTCATGTTCCATTGGGCTATGAATTTTGTGCGTTCTTGTGCAGGAAGATGTACATAACATACACATCCAAAGGTACAAATACTAGAATAGTTGGGAAAATGACCAAATGACCTATAGAAAGGAGATACATGATTCAATGAAGGAGAAGGTAACCTATTAATGAGATAAACAGCTGTGGAGACAGCCTCACACCAAAACCGAAGAGGCATTGAGGATTCTATTGAAAGAGCTCGAACAACATCAAGGAGGTGACCATTTTTTCTTTCGGCCATTTGTTGTGGGGTTTGAGGGCAGGATCTTTAAGATATTATTCCATTAGCCTACAGAAAATCTTGGAACAAATGAGACATATATTCACCCCCATTATCTGAACGTAAGATTTTAATTTTGGCAGAAAATTGGGTTTGGACATATGTATGAAAAAGTTTAAATGTAGAGAACACTCCATCTTTAGAATGCAAGAAATAAATCCAAGTGAAACGACTATAGTCGTCAATGAATGTGACAAAGTATTTGTAATTAGCATGAGATATAATTGGTGCCATACCCCACACATCACTATGTATCATTTCGAAAGGTTGGACAGGATTAGGCATGTGAGTCGGAAATGGCAAAGTTCTACTCTTACCAAGCTTACAAGAATCACAATCAAGTTGAACATCATCAATGGAAAAATGCTTTTTATTCCCAAGTAAACCAGAATTTAGCAAATTATGAAGTATACTAGAGTTTGGATGTCCAAGACGTTTGTGCCAAGCTCGATAATCAACTTGAGCGAGATTACAAGTAACAAAAGGAAACGAAAGACACGGTGACAAAGGAAATTGTAGAGGAAAAACACGTCCTACTTTAGGCCCCCTTGCAATCATCTTCCCCGACTGTTGATCCTGCACAACACAACCAGATTTTGAAAATTCTACTACACAGTTATTGTCAACCAGCTGGCCAACTGAAACAAGGTTAGTGGCAAGATTTGGAGAGACAAAAACATTAGTTAACGGAGGAATATCACCAGTGGCTGTAATAGGTAATAAATTTCCATCTGCAGTATGAATTTCAAGATTTCCAAAGTATTTCTTTACATTGGTTAGGATTTGAGCATTATTTGTCATATGATTGGATGCCCCGGAATCACAAAACCAAGTAGATGAAGTAGATAACGGTTTACCGGAGAGTCCTAGGCTGGACATTGCAGAGAGAATCATTTGCACCATTTCAGGTGTTATAGTTTGAGCAGGAGCAGGAACATTTTGCGTTGACGAGGCTGTATCCATTAATCCACCAGTATTAGAAGATCGAACTGAGGCAGTAAATGCTGTTTCAGATTTCCTGGGAGGTCGGATTGGGCATTCCTTGATAATATGGCCATCTTTTTTGCAATAGTTGCAGAATTTTTTGGGACAATTCGAGGCATAATGACCAAATTCTTTGCAGCAGAAACATTGAACAACCCTTAGATCCTTACCTCTTGGCTTCCCTTGGGCTGCATAAGCCATTGAAACTGATGTGGATCTTTGTTGTTCCATGGCTGCTTGAGTGAAGAGTCGTTGCTCCTCTCGTAGTAAATCATTAAGGCATACTTCCAAGGAGGGAACTGGATCTCGGTTCATAAGATTGGACCTGGTACCCTCAAATTCAGATCTCAATTTCATGAGAAATTGATCCCTTTTAGCAGTTTCATGGACAGATTGGACAGCAGTGAGACCTTCAGCAGGTAAGGTAGCATAGATTATATCAGTATATTCAGCCCAAAGGTTCATAAAGCTAGAGTAAAAATCAGAAATAGAGAGATTAGCCTGATGAATCATGGATAATTCATGTTCAAGTTGGAATCTACGCGCCGCGTTTTGCTGGCTGTAGATTTTCTTGAGATAATTCCACATTTCAGCTGCAGTCTTGGAGGGTCGAAGATTCAAAACAATGTTGGGTTCTACAGAACCCAGAATCCATGCCATAATTTGTGCATCCCTGACCTCCCACATAGCATATTCATCCGTACCTTGCTTGGGAGTAGGTTTGCTGCCATCAACATGACCCCAAAGGTCTCTTCCTTTGACATATATCTCGAAGTGGAAAGCCCAGGCTGAGTAGTTTTTACCATTAAAATGAATCAAGGTCTCCCGATCTGAAGACATGAGGCTGCTAAAGAACTAGGGAACTAGGAACTGAAAAAAAACTTGGACTAGGAACGAGAAACCAGAAGCTGGAAAAAAACTGAACTAGGAGCCAAGAACCAGAAGCTGGAAAAAAAACTGGACACGACTATGTAGAAATAATGGCTCTGATACCATATCAATGCATATATACACAAAGGGTCCTACCTAAATAAGGAATATACAAAAGGAGATTTGACAGCTCCTTTTGACT
>JANZLC010000004.1:26563224-26574608 GCA_026413385.1 Erythroxylum gracilipes
TACACTTTACTTCTCTTTTTGAATCACAACTTTAATCATATGGACCATTCATCTCCATTAACACATGTCTTTGGTACATTAATACAAATAATTCACTCATTAATGTTATTCCATCATTACATAATCACACATCATCAAAACTTTCATTTCTTCTTATAAATTCTCCAAAATTCCAGACCTTTGGGTCCACTGTGCACATTCAATTAGAAAGTGAAACTGGGATAATTTGGTCATACTCACATAAGCCTCATTTCTTAACACATATCATTACAAATTCTATTTTATTCTTAAATCAACAGCATAGGTCTCATTCGTGAAGGCATAACTTCTTATACATAGGTCCAATGTTTTTCAAACTTTCCAGACCTCTAGTTAACACATAAATTCACATTTCTTCTTTTATGACCATGCTCTAATTCGGTCATTAAGGAAATCCAAATCTCCAATTTATTAACATGCAGTCATGGGTTGGATCTTTTCTGACTCAAAACCTTATAACTCATTCATTTCTCATCCAATTAAGGTGATTCAAAGCTTCATTTTCAATAGACTCATATGGCTATCACATATCCAAATATGGCTCAAAAATAATGTAAATTGGATTTATTGTTCTTTTTACAAGCCTAACCTGTTTCTGGTCTCTTCTGTATCACTAAAGTTAGTAACAACCTTCACTTATTCGGCCATATCTAACAGAATACTCATCCAATTAAAATTTCCTTTCTACAGCACTTAGATGACACATTTTTGATCATTTAGTAAGAGAACTCATCATCCAATTCTAACTCTAAGGTCTTCAAACAATTAACTTTTAGTTCTCATTTCAATCTCGCTAGTATTCTGAACCAGTACCAATTCGGAGCTTATTACTATTATTTGGCTCACCATAAAATCGTGGAAAACTTCATGGAGATAGTAGACATCTAGATCTACAACTTCTATGTTTTGAGTTTCTCCAGATTCATACGTTAAACAGCTCAAACAAAATGAACAAAGAGAGACACGAATCTGTCTCCATAACAGCTTAACCTTCAAAACCCTAGGTTTTGATTTAACCCCCGAAATCACCATAAAAATGAAATCCCTTCAAGTATAAGTGTCATTAGGCATCAAAGAACAATAATCCATCATCCAAATCATGCCACTCATACTTTCCCTCAATTGGGTTTCACAAAAGAAGAGAGAAACCAAGCTTTAATCCATGGATCTAAGCAAAGAAATAGAGACTTACCTTTTTATACCACCCAAATGGCTTGAATCTCCTTCCTCTTCTTGTTATAAAAATTGAAAAAGCTTGAGAGAAGCATCCATGGAGTTTTCGAGAGAGAGAGAGGGAGGAGGAAGATGATGTTTTTTTGTTTTATTATCAAACTTAGCTTCTTATATACTCCTCTTTTCCACTTAATTACAAAAATGTCATCCTTGTTCTAGTTTTTTTAAAACATCTGTCCGTATAATTTTTTGTGACCACCGAAAAATGTCATGCATCATTAAACTGATGTCACTAAAATAATTATCCACTGTCCTGGTTTTAATGACATCAGTCTAAAATATTGATTTATTTCGGTGTACCAGGTAAACTAGATACTAGAATTTTTACTCCAATTTTCTCCCAAAGTTTTCAATGGCATTTGTTAATACATCCAAAATTATTTATCTAAATTTCCATTTCCATTTTACAGTAAATTCTACTACCAGTTAACAATTGTCTTGCCACTTGGCTTTTTTTCTAATCCAGAAATTACCCCGAATGTTTTTTAGAAATTTTTTCCCACAATTCTCTAAAAAATTCTAAATCAACAATCACACTTCCCAAGACAATTTTTTTTATACCAATAAACCACAATTCTCAATAACAATCACATTAATTGATACCGAGAAATGTCATGAATGCATGTACAGTCATTTTTATGTGCAAAAATTCACTATTCACATGTATGAATATGCTATATTATGTATGAGCATGAAATGTTTTTCTAAGCTCTCTTTAGTCACTCATATGTACAATTCTAACCTTCCCGCAGGTAACAGGATGTTACAAAAAGGATGCCTGATAAAAGAGATATGTATGTAAGAGCTCCACGTTCAAAAATACAATTTGGTTGTGAGGCAAGAATGAAAGTAAATAGTGTGAAAATTGGAAAATTTCAAGTGATTCAATTTGTCAAGGATCACAATCACTATCTTTCAAGTCCTAACAAAATACATTTGCATAAAAGTCACAGAAAGATATCTTCTGTTACAGCAATGCAAATTCAAATGGCTAATGATGTGGGAATTCCACCAAAACCATCTCATGATCTTATAGTGAGGCAAGCAGGTGGGGGAAATGATCTTGGCTTTATTCCGGAGGATTACAAGAATTATATAAGATCCAAAAGAATAAAAGATATGAGAAAGGGAGATACAGGTGGGGTGTTAGAATATTTGTGTAAAATGCAATTTGAAGATCCCAATTTCTTTTATGCCATTCAAGTGGATGAAAATGATTTGATAACTAATATATTTTGGTCAGACACAAAGATAAGGAATGATTACTTAGACTTTGGTGATGTTGTTTGCTTCGATACTACTTACAAGAAAAATGGTGAGGGTTGTCCACTTGTTTTATTTGTAGGTGTGAACCATCATAAGCAAACAACAGTTTTTGGTGTTGCACTACTATACAATGAGACTGCTCTTACATTTGGGTGGCTATTCGACATATTTGCTAGAGCCATACCTGAGAAAAACATACAACTATTCTTACTGATCAGGATTCGACTATGGCAAAGGCATTAGCTTCAAGATGGCCTGAAACTCATCATTGACTTTGTATCTGGCACATTTATCAAAATGTCGTAATCCATTTGAGTGGTGTTTTTTCTCAGTTCAAAGATTTTTTTGCGGGATTTCAGCTCATGCATATATGACTTTGAAGAAGAAGAAGAATTTTTCAATATGTGGAATGAGATGCTGTAAAAATATGAACTTCAAGATAATGACTAGTTGAAATGTATATTTCATATAAAGGAAAAATGGGCTTTGGTTTATGGACGCAAAATATTTTGTGCAGACATGACAACCAACCAACAAAGAGAGAGCATGAATAGCATTGTAAAAAGGTACATGAGTTATTAGTATAACTTTTTATAATTTTTTAATCACTTCCAGAGGCTTATTGATGATCGTCGATTTATGAGTTAAAAGATGATTTTAGAAGTAATATAATCACTCCAGCATTGTCAGCACCTGTTCAAATTTAAAGCATGCAGCTAGTGTCTACACGCTAGAAGTGTTTAAATGTTTTCAAGATTAATGGGATCATTCTCATTATTCTAGTTTTTGTCTTTTCGGTGAAGATGGTACATTTACAAAATATGAGATCGCTCTTGTCGGGAATAGATACTCTAATATGGTCACTTATAGTTCATCAAATGATGAAGTCAATTGTAGTTGTCGGGAGTTTGAGTTTGCTAGCATTTTACATTCTCATATTTTGAAGGTTTTAAACTTGAAAAATATTTGGAGAATATTGAGTCAGTATATTTTGAAAAGATGGACATGAAAAGGAAAAACATGATACTTTGATAGTAAAAGCTCCACTATCAATGAAAGTGAATTGGATCCTAAAATGTTATTAAGTATAAGGTACAAAGAATTGGGTGCATTAAGCATACGATTGGTTACAAGAGCAACAGAGAGGAGGCATACTTGTAAAATTGTGAAATATCGCCTTCTTAACATGTTAAAGATGGTTGATAAGATATTGTAAGGTGAAGAATTAGTTGATGAAGAGAACATAATATCACAAGATGAAGAGTTGACCTAACGATCAAATCTTGAAGTGAATATGTTCAATCAACCTGACATTAATTTTGGTGAAAGTAATAAGATTAGAGGTGTCAAAATAAAGACAAAACCTACTTAAAAGTAAGAGATTGAAGGGTGGATTAGAGAAAAGTTCAAAGAAAAGAAAGTATGTTAAATAATGCAAGACTTCAACAAATATGGTAGATTCGACACCCATGTTAAATAATGCAAGACTTCAACAAATATGGTAGATTCGACACCCATACCCCTTTCCAATACTCAGGTTATATTTTTGCTGGTTTTATGTTTTCAAACTTTTAATGCATATAATTTATATTATGATAATTTCAAGTATTTTTTGGTTTAAATATTCTATTCAGGATTTTGAAGAAAATTCCCAACATACTTGTATTTTTCCAACCTAGCTGTTTTATGCCCACCATACAACATCCCATATTACATCAAGATCAGGTTAGTTTTCAGTAATTAAAAATTTCCCATGTGTTGTTTTACTTGTTTTGAACAATTTTTCCTTTTTTTATTATGACAAATAGAAAATGCAACTACTTACTGTTTCGATGGATTTTATAAGTATGGTTTACACTCATCAGAGAATGAGTGGAGACTCTGGAGCACATTCTCAGGTTCTATTTGTAATATTGTCTTTTGGGTATATGTTAATAATCGTTTAATGATTTCAATTTTCTATTTATGTACCACTTGGTTATGACACATACCAATTGCAACTAATTGGTGTTTCTATAGGTAACACAAGTATGGTTTATAGTCATCATCATTCTGGAACAAATTCTCAAGTATTATTTGTAATATTTTCTTTTTGTAATATGTTATTAATCTTCTAATGATTTATCATTTTAGGCCATTGATGCAGAAATAAGTAAACAAAGTTTTACTAATATTATCCCACCATCAATGTGTATGACTAATTTACTTATGGTAATTTTTTTTACTTTTTTTTCTTAATTTCAATTATTGCATTTCATTTTAATGTTCCATTTTATTAATAATTGCTTTTCATTTAATAATTGTATTAATTAGTTAAAAACAACAAACATTTGGTTTTGACAATTTAGGAGTTGTAATCAAACTAAACAATTTGGGAGTTGGTATTTGTAATGAGAACTGTGGTTGTTCTCTTCCATGCATTGGTGAAAAGTTTTGAATTTGTAAAAGAGGAGTTAAATTTTGATGTAATTTTAGCTCAAACTGCGAATCTTATTGTTAGCAGGGAGAAGGTCATTCATTTAGTGTTATTATATGTTATTGTGTTTATTATTATTCTAGGATTTTGAGGTTAATTTGATTTCAATTATGGCCTGCTTGAAGTCACGACCATAACTTAACTTGCCCAGTTGTGCATGAAGTCATGGCCAATTTCAAAATGTTTAATTTAACACCGCATTCGCAAATTAATCCAATTAACATTCATCCAACTTGCACCCGACTTCACTCAATTCATATTTATTCAAATGGCAACCAATTTCAGCATATGAAAACAACTACAATCAATTCAACACAACATTTCTGCCGCCTTTACTCAAGCAAAACAAATAATACTAAATATTAAAAAAATAATGTAATCAACAATTTTTCCAACATTTCCTTTGCTTTTACTCAAGAAAAACAAATAATACTACACTATAACAATAAATAATATAAACAACAATTTTCCCAACATTTCCCTCGCTTTTCCTCAAGTAAAACAAACAATACTAGACTATAAAAATAAATAATGTAGGCAACAATTTTCCCAAATAATAGTAAAAGATATCAACGATCATTTCAATAAACATATCTTAAGAATTTGAAAATCATAATACTCTATGAACAAGCTATTCTTTGCATATTTAGCCAAGCACTTTAATTCAAAGAACCATTAAACAAGTGTGATAGATACTCACTCCACTCTTGATCCTCTCAAGCATTTAAAGGTAGGATATGTATTCACTCATTGTTCATTTCATGTAAAGAATCTACCATAAGCTTACTTTTCAGTCTAATCTCTACCACTCATATCAAACACAAGCATCAATCCGAAGGTCTTTATTTAGGTTGTAATGGGGCCGAGTTAAGGGTAGGAAAAAGAAAAATTGTAGTTTAAAACCACAACACAAATTGAGCATTTAAAATAATACAAAAGAATGACCATAAAACACTCAATTATTTCCTCTCATTTAACAAAATTAACACTTTCCATTTGTACTTTTCTCTCCTCTTCTTTTTATTTTCTGGTCATCTTCTCTTCCTTCCTTTTCTTTTCTATTTTTCCCTCTTTTTCTCTTTTTTTTGTTGCATTTTTCTTATTATTTTACTATATATTTCATTTATTTATTTTTTATTTATGATTCTAAAACAAGGAAATCAAGAGAAGAGGAATATAGAGAAGTAAAAATCTCCACAACCATACCCATCCCTAATATAATAGCCAACTATACGTTATGATTCCCTACACTTATTCCCTAAACCCAATTATACTCATTCAAATGCTCAACTTGCCTTATGGTAGGTACAACAAAGACGATAAATAATCAAGGTCAAGGCTTATATTTGGGTTTAAAGAAAGAAAAGATGTCATGTTAAGCTCCATGGGGGTTTACTAGAGGTAACATCATAATGGTCTTTTAAGAAAAAATGACTAAATCCTATTTGGCTTCATCATTTCAATATTTGCATAAGATTCTGTGATCTCAACTAGTATTTGCAAGCAAGTTCTGGAGTTCCTTAATCATGAAAGAACACTCTCGACAAAGAATTACAGAATTTGGTGTTTAATATTTCAAAAAGGCTCAAAATCTTACTAAATGAAAGATGTCGTTCATCTATCACAACAGACTAAAATCCTTTTAATCGAAATCTAAGTCAATTAGTCTAAGCATGCAAGTATATTCATTAACTCATATTATGCATTTCTAATCCAGATTGAGTTCATTTAATAATCATGTATCTATAACTACTAAATGGGAAAACAAACACACAAGACACAAATAATCATTTTTTTCTTTTGTTCTAAAATATTACTCCCACAGCACTTGAACATCACATTATCCTCGACGTGATAAGAAAATGAAAGATAGATCTAAGAGGTAAAATAATGAAGACAAGGACAAAGATGAAAATGAAAAGAAATTAAAACAACAACCAATAAAAAGGGAAAGGATGAAAAAACGATACTAAGATAGGGGGTGTAGGCTATCCGAAGTGAGCATTCAAATTAGCCATGAAGGTTCAGATCTCCACCACGCTAGCTTCAACATTGTGGAGCCTGTCATTTGTTCGTTGTTCAAATGCTATCAATTGATTTATCAATGATTAATACTCCACGGAAGTAGTTGAAGTCTGATGCATATGTCGAGTTGCCTGAAACTATCTATATGGGTGCTCTCTCGGTTAGCAAGCCAAGATGTTCTGCAATTTAGGTCACAAATGCCCCAACTACTATTTTACCTGTACTAGATTTAGCCATTTTATATACATGCAGACTTAACCAACTACCAGCATTAAAGGGCCTGACATGTACCATATACCACAAAATAAATAATTCAGTTTTAGAAACTGCCCTATTGCTATCTCCTATACCGAATAGTGTAAAAGTTAAAAATCGATGGAGATAGCGAAGGGCAGGGTCTACGATGACAGATGATTTAGATCGACTGGGGGAAGACACTTTCCTAGAATTGGACATTTGGGACCAAAAGTCGCCAGCCACAAAATCGTCAGGATATTCATATAAAACACTATTTGGAAAGCCAAAAATAACATTAACTACTTTTAAAGTGATCACATAATATGCATTCATTAATTGAAATTTAAGACTTAATGTAGGGTCCCTATCGTTAGTTTGACGAACTAATTCTAAAGTGGTTAGAAACTCTAATGTCAATTCTACATATGAATTTTTCCTAAATTCAGAAAATTGTTGCCAACTTACATTTCATAGCAACTCGTCAACTCGATCAAAAGTGCTTCAGAATCTAAAAATCTATTTGGAATAATTTTACGATCCTTAAGAAAGGCGTTCCTTTGTTGGTGCCCTCTACTTTGAAAGTTAAGGCACGAAATACCTGAATTTGGCTCTTGTGGTGGAGATGAGGGAACTCTGGGTTGTTTCATTCTTGGAGGTATAACTAGTTGTGTAGGTAGAGGCGGCATTTGTTCTCTTACTGGGTTGGTTTAGTGGACGCACGGGCTTGCGGCATTAACTGGAGCGGCGGTAACGGTGGCACGATTGTGTGGTAGCCAAGCTAAGCATAAGTGTGTGCCGCACGGGCATGCGTTGGGTGAGCACGGACATGGGTTTTTGGGGGGTGCGGTGCGGTGCGGTACGGTGTGACTGCCTGGGTCTAGGTCTAAAGGCATGCGGTTACGGGTAGAGATTAGGTGAGGAGTGACGGTTGCAGGTGGAGAAGAAGCAAAGGAAAATAAAAAGAGGAAGTTAAATGAGTATAATAGAGATGGTTTATTTAAAGGGTATGTGACCCTCCCTAGGACTCACACCCGTGACTAGGGAGGGTCAGGGGTGTGACATGACTCCCTCCCCAGTCACCCTCCCCAGTCACACCCATGATTGGGGAGGCACACATCACTCTTAAGATTATCAATTTATGAAAAAGTAACTTAATATCAATCATTAACATAATCAAACAATAATTTGAAGAGTGTAGGAGTAAAAGAAAGGAAAACTGGTTTATGATAAAAGTAACTTAATATTAATCAATAACATAATCAAACAATAATTTGAAGTGTGTAGGAGTAAAATAAAGGAAAACTAATTTACAGTAGTTTCAAAAACCAATCTTGCCTACATCCACTCTTCAAGTCATTTCTTAAAAATTCCAATAAGTCTCTTTTTTCAACAAGGTGAAGAGGAACCTTCCTGTAATAATTTATTTTTTCATTAGTAAAAAGTAGTTCTTTTTACAGTCCTTCTCTAAGAAGAAGAGTAACCATACTCACAAAAGAATTTACAAATTCAGAAGACCTTATTGGGTTAGGGGGTCAAACTAGCTGTTAAAAATAAGAACTCTTCATTATCAATTACTAGTGCATTGATTGATCAATATGCAGTTGACCAATGTGCTAACTGTTAGAACATTGGTCGATTATAACACATTAGTTGACCAATGTTACTCTTGAGAAAGATTGCATTGGTTGATCAATTTGTGGTTGATAGATGTACTAACTGTTGGAACATTGGTTGACCAATGCAAAATCAATATTGCTACAAACTTTTGGTACATAAGTTTTAACAACTTTAACTTATATTTTTTTTACCATTAACCTATATAAGTTAACCAATACACCTAAAATCATTATTCTAACATCTTTAAATGCGTAAACTTAATCTTTCTAATGCAAAATTGAGTTAAGCACTTCTTTAAATGTACCCAAATGTATGTTTTAAGGATCAAAAGGATTTTTTTAAAAATCAAAACCTTAATTCTTTATAGTGAATAAAAGGACTCATGCAATGAGCTAAAATAATGATGTGTTTATGTATAAAAAGCCTTTAAAATATCAAAGTGATTAACTAGGAAGTATAATAAACATTACATATTCATTTATAACTTTGTTATGCTTGTTCTTACTTGGTCTTGATTTTGTTCTTCAAATGAATAAGTTGAACTTCAACTTTTCTCTAGTGACTTCATGAGATATATCTTGATTTGTGCATAACCATTATTGCTTTCATAAGAAATAAATTCATTAGTGATACGTATGTTTTGTTATCATAAAAAATATAGATTGTAATCTCCCTTAATTTAAAACTTGTAATGCTTAGTAGAATTATTCAGTCTGATTTAATGCCTTGCCTTCCAATTGACTTTGTATAATAAAGTTAAGTTAATGTCAGATATGATTTTTGAAATTAAGTAATTTGGTTAATGATTGGTCTCCAAATACTATAATTAGTAACCTGATCATTTCAATTTTATGGTAATACCATTCTTTGAATAAAAATACTAACAATTATTGAGGTAATATGTCCTTAAATTAAGTGTAAAATACATTACAAGTATGTGTAAAGCCAATAAAATAAAGACGTGAAAGAAATACTCATTATTATGCATCAATAGTTAAGCAACCTTTGTTCACACCCTATCATGCTAAAGGACAATAGATAATATTCACCTTAAAAATTCAGAGAACAACAAAGCAGGAGTTAACAAATAGAAAGTGAGAACAAAATCTTAACTATAGCCTAATAGTTCATGTCCATAACCATTATTTGTTCATTAGGCCTACTTTCATCACATTTACAAATTAAAAACAAATAGTTCATATAACATATTAATATAATCTATTTCAAAGAACAACAAAACATAAGTTAACATGTCATAATTTATAACCACCATTCATTCATTAGGCATGCTCCTAACACTTTTCTAGCTTCATTAGCAATACAACAAGGTTCATAATCCATAAATTAGATTTATAATATAAAAATGGATTTAACCAAAACAAGTGTCCTTTTTGACAATTAACCCTGAAAAGAAATCAGACCTAACTGGAATTCATTCAACCAAAATATTTTTCCTTTCAAATAATTAACCCAAAAAAGAAATCAAATCTAAACTAGAATTCATTTAACCGAACTAATTATTTCACAACTAATTGTCATTCACACTTGACTTCTAGTTTCCTAATTAGCTGTTTATTGACTAAAATATCTAGTAAGCTTGCATTTTGAAGCTTGCTCTTACAATTGATGTGAAGTGATACTTGTGAGACTCGTCTACCTTTGTCTTCTCCTTGTTAGTAACTTTAGCAACGCTTCAAGGCCTCCATGCAGTGGACTACTTGGTCATCAATAACGCAGCCACAACTACCGGTGGAGACTGCTTCAACAGAGAGATCGATGATGATTACAGCAAGCAGTCACACTATCAACTACTACTAACTTTATATGGAGGTTATTCCAACAAAATAACCAGGAAGACATAAAAGATATGTAGAAAACAAACAAAAAAAGTCATTCATATTCACTAATTGCATTGCAAAATTATTTGCATTAGTAGCCGCGTGTACATAAGATGCAGACATTACTAGGTGCTCATTGATTTCTTAAAACGTAGCAAAAGGAGGGTAGATGGCTACTGAAATTAGGATACGAAGGAGAAAAGAACCTTTATAAGCTAATTAACAAATTATTAATTAAAGCAAACATCAAATTCTACACAAGGGAAATTGCATAAATATGCCTCTATTTGCTTGGAAAAATGAGAATATCGAACATTCACTTTTCTTGTTTAATTGAACCGCTACAATTTTCTTCAATCACAGAGTGAACCTGCAAAATAGATACACTCACACATTTAACCCATCAACATTTCTAAAGCTACAACTACAAAATGAAGGAAAAATTGCATCACACCATCTTTAGAAGATTAAGGAAATGACCATATAAAAGATATACATCCCTTATCTGTCCCGTTTTACCCTTTTAATTTGTCAAATCCTAGTTCTTTTTCTCCAGCGTATTAATTTCAGAATGTCACACAATCAGTACAACACAACATGAGCACTCGGACATTCATTGTCCGGCACAGTACACATTTCAGTACATAACAAAT
>JANZLC010000004.1:26596294-26614008 GCA_026413385.1 Erythroxylum gracilipes
CACTTGGCATTAGTACTTTGCTCATTGTACTTAAAATATGCATCCAATGCATCAGCATCGTCAATTCCCTCAGTGGGCGCTTCCTTCATGGGTTTATCGATCACATCGATAAGTTTCTCATGCATAAGAACAATTCTCAAATTGCGGTACCAATCATCAAAATTGTTACCCGCTAGCTTGTTAGCATCAAGAATGCTTCGCAGTGATATAGTAGACATTTTGAGAAATCTAATAAAAGAGAAAACACCAAAATAAGAACACAATCATATATCATTAGACATGGACTTTTATCTAAATGATATAAAATCTTTAAAACATGAATGAGCCCCTTGGTTGTCAAGTCGTTACTCATGCATAATTAAAGAGTGATAAATCTCCTATTTTATCATATAAAATTTTATAGTAGGCTCAATACTATATAGTCCCTGGTTGTCAGGTCATTTCTATTAGTATAATTCAATTTTTTTTATCCAAGTGACAGAGAATTAATTCATATTATACTCTCTAGGTAGTCTAGGCAAAAAAATATAAATTAATTAATTTGTCCTCACACATGCATCATATGCCATAGAAAATATTATTTATCTCTGAACTACAAATTATCTGGTTATCAGGTCACTCCTTGTAAACAAAAAAAAATTATTATTATCTATTTGAGTCGAAAATTCTTTTTGATAAAATATCATATATTATATTAAAATAAATTGTCGCTATTAAAACAATTTTAATAACATTAATCATCATATCATTTTTAATTTTTGATAACAATTAGCAAAAATAATAATAATTAAAAAAATTTGTCAAAAGCTTTTCATCTGCTTTATGGACAACACTTGTCCACGTTTTGTACACTGAATATCCCTAAGCATTCAACATTTGTTCCATGCTAAAGCTTACGCATGCACTCTTCTTTTTAAACGTGTACAGATGCAATAAATGAGTGGGTCATAACAAACACAATAACAATGAAATGCATTAAATGGGTTTGTCATTAACCTTTTAAAACACTTTTGCATGAATCATCGTACAATACCCATCTATTGTGTAAACCAAAAAACAGACTCACTTTCCACTGGTTGTTCATCATGAATATGAATTAAAAAATGTTCCGGTTTCGTTGAAACCAATTTCAACGTAAACTGAATATGTTGTCATGTATTTTAAATCAACAACTTTTCAGTATTAACTCAAAGAACACGATAAAATCTGGAAATTATTGATCTTTGTCAAGTATGATATAAACGCAAAAGCTGGCTTCTGAAGATCGCAATATACAGCGGAAATTAAAATTGCAATCACATATTTATGCCCATGACCCAATCTTCTTAACTGGTATATGGCTTGTTTGGCTCGTGAGAAACGATGATCTCTTTGGAGATCAAGATGTTACTCGCTCTTTACTGTCTCAATTGCACTGTACGCTCCTTGATTTGAATACTTTGTTGGGTACTTCTGGTCATGAGAGTCGTTGGGTTAGCTGGATATTTCCTGTGGCTGATGAAATCTGTGTTAATGTCGATGGAGGCTGGATTTGGAGGGATTTTTCGTGATTCTAATAGTACTTGGTTGCGGGGTTTTTATGGTAGTATTGGCACTGCGACTAATATGGTTGCAGAGTTGTCGGCAATCTTTTTTAGCCTCTTCTCGGCTTGGGAACGGGGTCATCGGCGTATCGTCCTTTGTTCCAATTCTCAAGAAGCTATACGTTTGGTTAGAGATGGGAATTTTTCGGTTCATCCTCATGCTAATTTGTTGGGTGATATTTCAGGGATTGGAATGTTAAGATAACTCAGTGTTTGCGAGAAGGAAATCAAGTAGCCGATGGGCTTGCGAAATTGGGAAGTCGATCTTCGATCTCATTTCATTTCTTGGCAACTCCTCCTCCTGAGGTTGGGTGTGCTTTGTTAGCTGATATGTTTGGCGTTCTTTTTGACCGTCATTAGCTGCCTTGTTCTTGGTTTTTTTGTTGCTGTTTCTTCTTCGTTTCACTTGCATTAAAAAAAAATATTGACATGTCTGTACAGTAAAGCTTTGTATAGGCAAGAGTCAATAAGAGTTATGGACACATCACAAGAATTGAAGAAGATGATGATAGGATCAACCGAACCAAACTTTTTGTTACCCTTGCAGTGCATTGCAATTGGTAGTTTATCCAAAACCTAAAAGGGACTTAAAAAAGTTTATTACTCACTCGTAAGAGCCAACACAAAAACACAAACTCGCCTCTTCTCATTCAAGATTGGTGTGGCGAGACCTGATGGCCTTAGGACTTTTTATCCGGAACCTTGCTCAACCTATAAACCACCATCTCAAACAACACAAACAACGCTCCTTCGTAAACACTCCCAATAGGCATCAATGGCCGCCCCTTATCATCGGCCATGGTCTGCGCGGGCACATAGCAGGTAACAATGCCACGCTCCACGTACGATTCTGTCTTCGGCTGACAAGTCAAGACCAGGACTTCGGCACCGGCCGACTTAGCCTTCAAGCAAATCTCGTCGACGATGGAGAATCCCGTGGGGCCAGCGGATGCTATCAGTAGGTCCTTGGAGGAGAATCGAGTTGTAATGTCGGAGAGGAATGTTGAACTGAATTGTCTTGTGCAACCTGAACTGTTAAGAATGGTAGAAGAATTGGCCATGTCAGTGAAAATCAAGAAGAAGAAGAAGCTGAGAGGGAAGCAGAAGGAATTCAGATGCAAATGGAAACTAAAGATAATGATGCTTGACATAATTCAAAAATGCATAAATCAGAAAAGTGAAGTTCAGATGAAGGGAACTCAATGCATGAAGGAAGATGATGAGAAAATGAAGCAGCCATGAAGAATTTGGATTGTGAAGAATGAAGAGAAGTTAGACAGAAGACAGAAAATTGCAAAGGAATGAAGACTAAAGAAAAGAAGGAATGCAGAGAAAGGAAGTGCAGAGTCAAACAAATTAGCAAGTCAGTTAACTAAACTAATCAAGTTTAGTTAGTGCTAAATTAAAGGATAAGAAGTTGGAGCAAGTCAGTTGCCCAACTGACATTCAGTTATTAAGCATCAGTTTCTGTTCCTTGAGAGAATCAAGCAACAACAGAAAAGTTCAGCTCAAATCATATGGGCAGACAGTGTTACTTTTTGTGTTTTGCCTATTGAAGAAGTCTTTGCTTTTGTTTAGCTTGTACTACAGCAAGTTTTAGTGTTTGTCTTTGTTAGTTTCAGTTAAGGAAAGAACAAAAGGAAAGTTCAGAAAGTTACTTTTGTGTTTTTGCTTAATCAGGAAAGATTGTACTAGCCTAGTTTTTATTCATCAGACAATGTCTTTGTTTCCTAGTTTCTAGTTTCTACAGCAAGTGGGAGAGCTAATATAAAGCTCAACCCTTTCATTTCGATTGCAAGAGAGTTGTAAGCAGAAAAAACCTTTCAATACAAAAAAAACTTTCAAGCCATTTTCATTTTCTGTTCTGTTCTTGTGAGTTTCATAGAAGTAGTATATGTTTCTGTTTACATACAAACACCAAAACACATACAAAAATCAGATCATACAAAACCAGAGAGAAACAGCCAACATATCATTTTCAAATACAAACCGTAACCCTACATACACAGATCCACAAGAAAAAGTAGCAGCTTAAACACATCATACTCTCAGTCTACAAGCTAAGACAGAAGAGAAGCTCAAGACTTACAGCAAACTTACCCTTGTGTCGAAGCAGTGAAGGTTCCATCTTGTAGCCCTCAAGTCCGAAGTTTTCTGTCAGTAGAGAGAAAGGAGAATACAATCAGTTTCATCATACTCAGCAGCTCGCAAAGAAAAGAAGAGAAGAGGAACAGAAGAAATCTGTAGCGAAGGAGTTACCTTTGAAGTGAAGCAGAAGGTGCTCGATCTCCATCCTTCATCTTCGATTGGCTGAGAAGAGGAGGTTTCCATCTTCAATCATCAAGGGAGAAACTTTCTGGACAGCAGTGAGGAGAAAGGAAGAAGCTTTTGCAAATCCTTTTTCTTCAATCCCTAATCACAGCAGAAAGCAACAAGAGAGGAATTTCAATTTTCGAGCCCTAACTTCTAAACTCACCCGACAGCTCATAGAGGTAAGATTAAGAGTTAAAGGTTAACTTACTGTTTAACTCACTGATTAGTTCAAGTTGGACCGGGTTCTTCAAGCCCACAGCCCACACTCTTGCCGTTGTCACCACTAAGAAAGAGTCGGAGATTTCCTTTGACAGTGAGTTAATGATCCAAGCTATGACCATGTTATTTGCTTTCTTCCATTTCTTCATAAGTTTCTCATTTTCGATATGTGGTTGTATTTCTCCATTCACAAAGTCGAGTTTTCCTTTAGCTTTCAATGAAATAATCATCAACTGACTCCGCGATAGGTAGTTTGCTCCTTCGAGAGGTGTATTTACGAGGAGATTTCCTGAGTTATCTGCCGCCGTAATATTGTAAGCTTCCTCATCAAAAAGGATTTATGTACTGTCTTTCATCTCCATTTTTGGAGTTACAAGGTAAGGTGTTTTAGAAGGTAAGACAGAAACACTGCTCTGATACCATGAAATTCTTCGTGAAAGAAGAAGATGAAAACGTTTTATTTAATGATCGTAATCTATATATACAGAAGGTATTGATGTACAAAAGGTACATGCAGTTGTAAAAGAAATGTATTCTCTCTCATCTAACAAACTTTTATTCCTTCATGATTATTTACAATCTGATGGTGAGTACGGTTGGCTGGTGTGTGTGGTTGGGTTATGCGAACCTGTCGACATTTTGAGACTTTGATTCTTCTATGATGGTTGGAATGAAAAAAGTTATGTTCAAGTGCTTGATGACTATCTTACAATATGTTTGAGGGTAAGATAGGGGTAACACTGGCAATTTGCTATTGTCTCATTGAATTGCCTTTGTATCCCTTCTATAAGTTGTTCTTTACGAGGAACACCTTTACCACGTATCAACTCAATTAGAGTTCGTAGTTATGTTTACAACTATTTAAACATTTACATTACATGAAATTGGCTATTAGAGAGGGCTATAATTTTGTCCGTGTAGCTCTCAAATTCCTGGTGTTTGTTTTTTTGTTTACCCATATGGTTGAAAACACCAATTAATGCTCTTGAATTCCCGTAGGCTTTACAAATAAAGGACTTCCTTCAATCTTGTGGGCTTTTGTTGCTTCTTTTGATGAACGGTTTTATTAAGCCTCATTGTGTCGGGTTTCCAAATCAATGAAAAGTGCTAGAGTTTCCTCCAATAACAAAATTAATTGAAGCTCAAAGAAATGTTTTAGAGCGAAAGGGAGACATTACCTTATATCTGAATATGAGCTATACTTTATATAAGCAAGACTATATGGCTTGAGATGTACATATGGATCTGTTTTGGTATCGGGAGTTAGGATTTTTTGATGGCTTACTGACAATTGGTGAAGCATAAAGAGGAATATCACTATAGTAATAGCATTATATATATTCTAGATATAATTGAAGGTCCATCATCATCTAATTAATAATTCATATCAAGTAAAAGTAATAAAGTACAAGATAATTATATTTTAAATCTTAAATTTTATCCAATTTTATAATACTAATTAAAACTATAAAATCATATTAATCAATCATCCAAAATTTTAATTTGTTATAGATATAACTCTTATCTCTACTAAATAAAATTTGGAGCTCGTATTGGCATTTCCAACAATACTAATACCTTTTTTTCTCAAGTATTTTCAACGAAACAACTTTATAATTATATTTGAGAGATTTGGTATCTAAGTCTATAATCTTAATCTTCTTTAAATTACTTAAAAATATTTTTTAATCATTCATATGATTTGATATTTAAAACTCACTGTTTTTGTGTTTTACATAAATGATGATATTGATCAACGTTAGATTGTATATATTTACAAACTATTAAGTTATAATAAAAGGAAAAAAGAAAACTAAGCTCTACTAATAAAATGTTAATGTAGGTTAAATTACGATTTCCCTAATAACAAAAAAAGAGAATCACAATACCCAACTTAATTCCATCCAACCCAAAAAAAGATGATAATGCTCATTTAAGATTTTAGTTCCTACGGTAAATTTATCAAATTATACACCAAAATGTACAAAGAAAAGGCATCCACAATTTATAATGTAGTGGACAAACCGCCTAAGCATTGACCAGTTTAACAATTTCCATGATAGATAGGTGTTTGCCAAGTGGCTTAATTTCAGCCACATAATTTTCCTTTCTCCTAATTTCTATTTCTCCACAAGGAAAATTAAGATAAATGATTGGTGGAGGTGTTGCCACGTGTAAAGACAAGAGTTGTTGAGAGAATCTACTGTGTTGGATGGAGATGATGGCTTTTGGTCGGTCAGATCAATCCCTTTTTGCAGTTTAAAATGTCAGCTGTGGGACCCAATTTCAGTGTCATGCTTACGTGGCAATTTATTGGCCACTTATATTGCTCTTCCAAAGGACAAAACGACTTCGTGTCGTTTTCGTTTTTGTCTGGTTTGGTGTATTGGGTTTATGCCACGTGTCTGTACTCTTGGAAAACGCACTCAAAATACTCGTAAAGAAGATACTATCCATAGGAGAGAGAGCTTCTAGGTGATGAATCGATCTAAAAGGCTGGAAAGGAAGGACAATCTTCTTAAGTTTAGTGAGTTAAAGGAAACAAACATTGTCTTGTCGGAATTATAGACAATAAATTAGAAAACAATTACTCTATCATGTGATGAAACTCCAAACTTAGAAAAAGAACGGTACAAACTACGACTCTAGAAAGTGAAGGAAATTGGTTCAGATGTTCAAAGACAAAGTTAGATGAACATGTGTTTTCAAGGTGGTCATCTATAGTGTACGAGCATTATTTCTTGGAATCCAATGCATTATGTTTCCAACTTTTCAAACTTTGGAACATACTGGTACAATCTTTTTAGGGCTAGCCTAATCAAGATAAGCCGGTGTAAGGTGGGGTCGCAGAAAGTGGAAGAAAACCATTTTTCATAGAGTTTGGTCGGCGAAGGAAGCCAAGATGATTTAACACACACTCAGTACTACCTGATATAAATACCCCCTTACAATGTAATATCGTATCATCGCAAAACAGCACTCTAAGCAGCTTCTCTTGCATAGATTATCTGAAAAAACAAGTCTCCTATAGCTCTCGTTGGTACAAGTTTGTATGGCGAGGGACATTGAAGTTGGTGGTCGGAGCGGTGAATACATTGACAAGGACTACCATGACCCCCCACCGGCTCCGTTGGTCGATCCGGAGGAGCTAACCAAGTGGTCCTTTTACAGGGCTGCCATTGCCGAGTTCATTGCCACCTTATTGTTTTTGTACATCACGGTTTTGACTGTGATTGGTTACAAGAGTCAGACTGACCCTGCCAAGAACACCGATCAATGTGGCGGTGTTGGCATTCTCGGCATTGCTTGGGCCTTCGGCGGCATGATCTTCGTTCTCGTGTACTGCACTGCCGGTATCTCAGGTCTGTAAAAATCACAAGTAACCATCTGATTAACATTCATAAAAACCTTTGTATTTCGTCAGAACAACTGCTTTGTAGGAAGATGATTAAAGATTTGAAATTTACGATGATAAGAACAAGTGCTGATTTGGGTTGTAAATGTTTTATTGGATTCAGGTGGGCACATCAATCCGGCTGTGACTTTCGGGTTGTTTTTGGCCAGGAAGGTGTCTCTGGTACGAGCCATTGTGTACATGGTGGCCCAGTGCTTGGGGGCGATATGTGGGTGTGGACTGGTGAAGGCATTTCAAAAAGCTTATTACAATAGATACGGTGGTGGAGCCAACGAGCTGAGTGACGGGTACAGCAAAGGCACTGGATTGGGGGCTGAGATTATTGGTACCTTTGTTCTTGTCTACACTGTTTTCTCTGCCACTGATCCCAAGAGAAATGCCAGAGACTCCCACGTTCCTGTGAGAGCTCTATCTGTTTGAAGCTGACGACACTTCTAATTTACAAAAATTTAAAACTTATTTTATCTGTTTCTTGTAATAGGTCTTGGCACCACTTCCAATTGGATTTGCTGTGTTCATGGTTCATTTGGCCACTATTCCAGTTACTGGCACAGGTATCAATCCAGCCAGAAGTTTTGGAGCTGCAGTGATCTACAACCAGGAGAAGGCGTGGGATGACCATGTATGTATCTTGACTTTGACTTCTGCTTTATAATTTGGTATTTTTGTATGTCCTCAAACCTTGGTGTTGATGCTTTTGCTTCAGTGGATCTTCTGGGTTGGACCTTTCATTGGTGCTGCTATTGCTGCATTCTATCACCAACACGTCCTGAGAGCAGGTGCTGTCAAGGCTATTTCGTCCTTCAGGAGCAATTAATTCCAGAAGCCAAAAGTGCCATATATGTTCAGACCTTTTCAAATTTGTACATCGTATGTGCTTGTGCTGGTTAAGATGCCAATTGTGTCACCTCATAATGCTTCAGCACTGCTTTTTTTATGGTACTGAAATGTTGTCATCTCCTGGTATTTTCTTCTTCCAATTTCTTGCAGTCATGTAATGATCATGATCTTGTGAAATCTTAAGAGCAAGTCCTGTATGTTGTTTTTATCCCCATCACATCTTCTTCCTCTTTTAGAACCTATACATTACTTAACCAATAATATCTGAAACTTAAAGACACAATATTTGGATAGAAATCCAACCACTCACCAGATGATTACGTTAACAGATTGAATATAGTGCATCCTCAATGCACTCTTTTAGTTTGAGGTGGGCAGAGGAAAGTAATTACTCTTATTCCACTAGTCCATGGACCAAACTTTGATGTAATCTTTTAGTGTCAGAGAACCAAACTCTAGAATGGATCCCAACAATTACTTCTTGTTTCTTCGAAATATAAACCAATCATGTCGATTGGTCTAATCTAAACTGCCTAAGTTTTCAAGTTTTCTTGACCATCTTATAAAACTTAATCCTACTTACATTTTTGGTCAGTTAAAATCTAGAATCTTATAATTAAAGCGGAATTACAAATTAAGTGTTATAAAACTTATTGTCTATTTTTAAAATTTTTAAATGTTTTTAAATTTTTAAAAAATAGACAATTCAATTTAAAGATTTCTTATATTAATAATTTACTTGTGTGTAAGTGAGTATGCGAAAATTAATATTTAAAAGAATTATTTAATTTTTTATTTTTGTCTAACATAGTTTTTGAGTCTCTTGTGATAAATTGATTGATAATTATGCGTTCGAAACATAATTGTTTATTTAATGTTTAAAAAATATGTCAAAAAAAGGTTCACATAATATCTTTAATGTATAATCTTTATTTGCCATGTCAGTTTTATAAGTAAAATGTTAATGTAAGACAATCTTTTGAATTGAGTTGTCTGATTTTTAAAATTTGAACATTTAATTAAGGGTTATGGCAAACATTTGTTATGATTTTATCCCTGAGTGTAATAACATGGGCATTAAATATTGGATCATTGGGGATTGTTCTATGAAAATCTACATCCATAAAAACAATTATAGTAACATTTTATGTCTATTCCAAGTGAGGACTTTTACAAACTTTTTGGACAATAAAGAACCTTAATGGAGGTTCTTTAGATGTTTGAAATATGGGGTAAACTCTATGCATTTTTAATTGATTTTAAGAAAAGAGCATTGTTATTAAAATGACAATTATTTTTGTTGTTTATGGTAGGGAAGGAATGTTATAAATTTTTCGAGTAGGGATATCAATAGGAATCTAATTTCCTTATGGTTTGATAATTGGTCTAGCCAAGACTAGCCTTTTTACTCTTAGAACACATCAAGGAACTCACTAATCCTACCTCTTCATACTAACATCAATTCACTAATCAATGGTAATTTCTGACAACTTAAGACACCTACAACCTATCTACCCCCTAATCCAACTATTTCTGATACTTTCTATTAAAAAGATCAACCTGTCCATAAATTATCCAACAAATTCATCAAGGATTTGTTAGAAAGAAGATATTATACGGTTGATTGGTACAAAATTGTATGGAGTAAGGTATTAACACCAAAAATTTCTTTCCTTTTGTGGCTTACCATAAAAAATAGGCTCAACATTATTGACAGTTCGATACCTGCAAGTTGACAGAACATGTCCTTAGTGTTTAGTATATGAGGAATCAAGAGATCACTTGTTTTTCCAGTGCTCTTTTACCAACAAATTATGGGAAATTGTTACAAAAAAATGCCTCTGATTTGCTCCAGGAAATACTCTCACAAATACCATACAATGGCTTTCAACCCAGACTTCTCTTCCAAAACCCATCAAGTTGATATTCACACTAGCTTTAGGGCTTTGTATGCACCATTTGGAAATAAAGCAACTCCATTAGATTTGCAAATAAGTTGTTAGAATTTACAATGGACCTACAGACCCATACGACAAGGAAAGTTGGACCACATACAAGTCTAAGTGAGGTTTCATCTTAAAACCAATTGGTAATAGGTGGAGTAGCCCACTAGACTTATATGTTAGTTTACTTTCCTCTCTTTCTCCAATATGAGACAACTCTCACTCTTTATATCTCAACACACCCCCTCACGTGTGGGTCTAACACGTGACATAATCTATCATTTCGAGGTGTTAACAACTAACATAAGAGCAACTTGCTTTGATACCATGTTAGAATTTACAATGGGCCTACAGGTCCACACGAGAAAGAAAGTTAGACCACATATAAGTCTAAGTGAGGTTCCATCCTAAAATCAATTGGTGATAGGATGGAACCTCACTTGAGCTTGTATGTGATCTAGCTTTCCTTCTCGTGTGAGCCCATAGGCCCATTGTAAATTCTAACAATCTCCTCACTAGAGTGTCTCCATACAGAAATCATCAATGGCATTAGGGATTTGGTACTGCTGAGGAATATTGGCTAAATCTGATGTTTGAATATGTTGTCTTCTCTAAACATTTAACTTAACTCTTTTTGTCACTTGCACCTATTGCTTAGTTTGCAAGGAGGTTTTGTAACATGAGTAGGGTACCCTCTTAAGCATTACAATTTGGTTGTAACACATTTCTTTACTCATGACATTCCATTTTATTTTTTAGAAAAAAAAACCCTTAACAGAAAATCTAAAATTACAAAACTTAATAGAAAATCCTAATTAAAGCTTAAGAATTTTATATCCCTATTTAAAACCCTAATAACAAACCCCTAAAATGCAAACCACAATTTCACAAACCAATCAGATGGAGAAACATAAATGTATAAAATTCCTACCCTTCCCTGATGCGTAAGGATTCTTCATATATTTGTAAGAAGATGATTATTTTTCTCCTGCCTTCATACAATGTCGTGCATATGGTTAACACGACTTTGCACTCCCTATTACGTCATGTGGTTTAGCTATACTACTCTACGTTGAGTCCAGATCTTCTGTCCAGTTTTATGGTGTCTTATTCTATCTCATGAATCTCAGCCATTTATTTATGCGGGTCTCACGGTTATTTATGCGGGGTCCACGCGGGATCCACATAAATGAATGGCTGAGGTTCATGGAACAGAATAAGACACCATAAAATTGGACAGAGGATCTTGTCTCCTCTACTTTGTGTGTTACAAGGAATAACTATGACCGGTGTTGTACCACGTAATACCTAATATTATTACATGGCATCGTTTCCCCATTGTCCGTTAAGTTTTCTAACAAAATATCATGCCATAGAGTATGGAAAAAAAATCTAAAGGGATTAATGATAGTTTTTAAAAATCAAAGATTAAAGTGCAAAAGGTTTAAATTATAGAAGATTTAATATAATTAATCATTTAATTAAAACTTTTAAAGGTAGATACTAAAATAAAAATCTTTAAAAATTGAAAATTTGCAATGCATGTTCCTAATTGGAACTGTTAGTCAGTACCATAAAGTTCCAATTATGAGAAGAGACATAACTGTATGGTTAATGACCTTTCCTTGATTTCCTCATGAAAAGGAAAGATCTTCTCCTTGATTTCTTCATGGAAAAAAGTGAGAGGGATTTCTTTGAAAATATTTAAATAATATATTAAAAATATATAATTTTACAAATTATTAATACTATGAAGAGTGTACATCATGTCCTAAGAATAGCAATTAATGACTGGGATTTTTCATTAATTATTCATCAACTTCTTATTTAAAACCGAGGGTGACTTATGTCACCTTCGAATCGCTTTCAGAACCACAAATAATGTATCGAGCATATCATTAACTTAATGCACGATAGTGAGCCTATACCTCCACCGTTTTTCTGATGCAACTCTCAGCTTCCTATTGAAAGCCACCACAAGGTCCACAAGTATATATGGAGCGTTAGTTTCCATGAAGACTTGCACAACTTTTTCTCAGCCATGTTGAATCTAGTTTCTCTTCTTATTACATTCTCAATGTTGATAAGCCAAACCGAGTGTATGAACACATCTGACTCTTCTGCACCAGCAACAGGAGCTGATGAATATAACGAGCTTCTCTCTCCGGAACTTTCTTCTCCTCCACCCGTTGTCCAAGCTCTAAATGACGACTATGCTCCAGATAAGGCCACAGGGCCTACATCATCAATGTCAATGCCACCTCGGGCATTTCCAGCAGATGTTGTGAAAGGGTCTCCTACACCTGCTGAGTCCGCTGGTTATGATGATGTGAATGGGGTTATAGAAGAACGCCAAACTTATTATCATTCTTCTTCTGAAGACCTGAGGAGAGCAACAGGGATGGTGTTTGGAGTAATAATAGGTGCTTGTGCAGTTGGATTGGGTAGGCTTGTGTACAACCTCAAGAAGAAGAAGAATAAGAAGGACAAAGTAAGATCAGAATATCAAGCTCTGCAAATGAAAGAATTGACCAACTAAGGATCTGCTTTTCCGCCATTGAATTTGATGTGCTACCTACTTCAACAATTCTTTAATTATGCAATTGCTTAGGTTATAATATTATAATTTATCGATATTGTATTTATATTATCCATAATTATATTTTTGTAGGTGATTTATAATTGAACTGTATCGGAAAGAAAGTAATAAAGTAATTTAATATCAATAAAAAATTATCAATCCATATATTATATATATACATAATTTTAATCATTATAAATATTATTATTATTTATATAAATAAAAATAAAGTTTTAAAGTTATTTATTAAATTAAAATTTTTAAAAATTAATTAAAATTATATATATAATGTTTTAAAATCGGACCGTAAGTTAAATCGGTAAGACAAAAGGTTTAAAGTTTAAAAGGTTCAACCGATATTAGATTGTCATAAAATTGGTTAAAGATTGAATAAAATTGAAAATTTTGAAAAATGATTTTAAAAAGTCCTTATTTATTAAAAATTTTAAATTTTAATTAAATAAAGATTTTTAAATAAAAATTAATTAGTTTATTTTAATTTATAAAAATTGATTAATTTGTCTGCGAGGCCCTCACCTAATTTAATTACTTTCACGAAAGTTCAATAGATTTACACAAGGGCTTTCAAAACCGACTCACTTAATCTTTGAAACTATTTCTCAACCTCACTTTCCGTGAAAGATTTTTACACCAAATAGCACAACCGATTTGTGTTAACTTCAACAAATGATTTATCTCAACAATCTATTAACTGAAAGACAATAAATAAAAGTATCAAGTATCTGAAAATTTATAGAAAAATCTGAACACACTTAAGATTGAAATAGAACAACTTTCCTATAGGTTTTGCTTCTCAATAAGAGATCTGAAAGTTGTTCACATAAAATAAGTTCAACAGTGAGCCACTCTACAAGGATAATAGTCCAGCATTAGCAATTCTCATATGATCAAAATAGAGTAGTGAAGCTCTTACTTTGAAAACACGTGTTGCACCCTTTAATTGTTATCAATCAAGCAAGAAGGACACCACCAACGAACACATAACAAAACAGCCCACATCCAAATGTTAACACTATTGTATAACATATTCACTCTTCAATAATAACCCATCAATCCACACGCTGCACAAGCCATTTACAATGCTCACTCAAAGACTCAATAGTGTCTGACCAAAAATTAGAAAACTACAAGATCACTTCAGCTATTTCAACAAAAAAAACAATTAACACACACATCAAAGAGCCCAACAATCGCCGTCAATTGACACACTCAAGATACATATGATAAAGATCTAAATTTCACAAACAAACTCTTTTTCACTTTACGCAAAATCCAACAATATCATTGATAATTATAAACGTGATATGTCATAATTTCATAAATGATAGACTTTAATTTAGTGTAGGATTCTTTTACAATTATAAATGTAACAACTATATCTTTTTGAATCCAAGTCTAATTGATATCGTATACATCCAATTAATAAATAAAATGTCAAAACTAAATAAAAAGATATATAGTGTTCATTCACCTTCAACTTCAAGTAAGGAAGCGGGATAGTCTGTAAATCCTTATGAACAACAACTTTTCTCCAAGCAAGTCCTTACTCAATAGTATCTCTGAATTGCCATTGTTAACCTTTGAGCTCACATCTGTTGCCATTTTCTTGAGATATTCTTTTGGCTTCCCACCATATTGTTCGAGAATATCATTTAATTGCTTGGAACGAGAGAAGGGGACTTGATATGATGTACACGTGTTTGTTGGATGTGTCTGAGAGTTGCCTGTATGCTTAAATGAATGATAATGGAGGCATCATTTGCGAGGTATTTGGGGTAGTCGTCTGAATAAAAGATAGAGGAGTCAAGATTTTTTGTCCAATATTACTCTATTTTATTCTGTCTCATAAAATTTTAGTCATTTATTTTGCGGTACCTATACGGAACCTATGCAGGATCCACATAAATAAATGGTTGAGATTTATTAGACACAATAAGATACGATAATATTGGAAAAAAGATCTGGACTCAAATAGGTTTCATTGAAATTCCACTCATGTCAGTATTATTAAGTATATATACTAAGGACGAGTTGGGATGGACGACCATGCAATCCATCCCAACCGTCCATTTAATCCAACGGTGACATTCTCCCTCCCTCCACGCAATCCATCCCAACCGTCCATTTAATCCAATGGTTCTCCCTCCCTCCACGCAATCCATCCCAATCGCCCTCTTCTCCATCCCCATTTAATCCGACGGCTTATATCTTTCATAGAATGTTGTGCCACGCATCTCACGGCTTATATCTTTCATTAAATGTTGTGCCACGCATTCCATCCCGTTCGTCCATTTGTGCCTTTGTTAATCCATCCCGTTCGTCCATTTTATCTGGTCATTGAATGTTGTGCCTTAAAGCTTTCTTTATTACTCTCCATGCCTCGAACAGTTCTGCAAAGTTTTCTCTCTGTTTCCTTGGCTCTCTGTCCTTACCTTCCTCTGCAAAGTTTTCTCTCTCGGCACTAGACGTGCTTTGTTGTCGTTGCCGTCGCTGTCGGTCAGATGGCCTACAGTTTTGTTCAACACAGTTCGGCTTTCGTAAGTATTCGTTCTTGCTTTTGTTTCTCTGTAGGTGAGATAAGTTGTGCTTTTCCCTTTTTCCTTTATTTTTTCCCTTTCTTTTTCTCTGCAGCTGTTGTAGTTTCTCTCCGGCAGGTGTTTCTCTTCTAACTTTGGTAGGTTTTCGTTTTTTCTTCTGTTTCTTTGCAGCTTTTGATCTTTTTGTCATTGTGTTCTTAACTTCTCGGTTTTTTCTTTTCTTTCTTTGCACATGTTGCAGCTTCTTTCTTCCATGTGGTTGCTTCTTTCTCCCATGTTTCTCTTTCTACTTTGGTAAGTTTTCCTTTTTTCCTCTTGTTTTTCTGCTCTACAGCTGTGATAAGTTTTCCTTTTTCCTTTTCGTCTTTCTGTTGTTCAGTTGTCGGCTTTTTCTTTTGTTTCTCTGCAGGTGTTGTAATTTCTCTCCGGCAGGTGTTTCTCTTCTGATTGGTAAGTTTTTGTTTTTTTCTGTTTCTTTGCAGTTTTTGACCTTTTTGTCATTGTGTTTTTAAGTTCTCAATTTTTTCTTTTCTTTCTCTGCAGATGTTGCAGCTTCTTTCTTCCATGTGGTTGCTTCTTTCTTCCATGTTTCTCTTTCTACTTTGGTAAGTTTTCCTTTTTTTTCCTTTTTCCTTTTCTTCTTTCTATTGTTAAGTTTTCGGCTTTTTCTTTTGTTTCTCTGCAGGTGTTATAGTTTCTCTCTTGCAGCTGAAGGTGTGATAATTTTTCCTTCTTTTTTCCTTTTTGTCTTAAGTCCTTGGTTTGATCTTTTGTTTCTCTACAGATATTGCAGCTTCTTTCTCTCCCATGTGTTTCGTTTTCTACTTTGGTAAGTTTTCCTTTTTTCCTTTTGTTTCTCTACTCTGCAGCTGTGATAAGTTTTCCTTTTCTTTTGTTTCTCTGCAGGTGTTGTAGTTTCTCTCCGGCAGCTGTGGTATCGAGTTGCTCTTTGGAGTTTGGTAAGTTTGTCTTTTTTCTTAATTTTGTCCTTTGTCTTTGTGTGGTTAAGTTCTCTTTTTCCTTTTATTTTTCTACAGGTGTTGTAGTTTCTCTCCGACACATTTGTGGGGATGAGTCAACACCTTTCTTTCAAAAGAACAAGAGAGGACTTGGTGAAGTGGGGATGAGATTCGGAGAGTCTCATGTCCGTCATATGAAATTTACGGACTGGGTAGACTACGTTGTTGTCAATGAACTACGACAGTTTCTCTTTCATCGTTGGTAAGTTTTCGTTTTTGCTTTTGTTTCTCTACAGCTCTGATAAGTTTCCCTTTTTCCTTTCCTCTACCACTTTGCTAACTTCTCCTTTCGTACAGGTTTTTATGTGTACAGATGCCCTACGGTTTTATTAAACATTTGGACAAATGCATTGGTCAAGCGATGCCATGATGCCATTCTGATTCATCGCGCGGAAATGGAAGGCGATATTGAAGCGGTTGAATTCTATAACTCGGACCTTAGTGAGTGTCGACTTAGATATGAGGATATAAACGGGTTGATCAAGACTAGGAAAACATCTGAGAACAATTTCGTTATTTTTAGGCTATGGAATATGTTTAAGACTTCGAAAGGACCTAGCATAAGGGTTATGTTGAAGATTTGTGTACTTCATTTTACTTTTAAGAATTATCTTAATAAAAGAAACGTTTTCGTGCGCTTCTACGCTTTCCTTTCGTCTTACTTTTGTCTTTCTCACACTTGCACTTCCGTCTCAGTTTTTTTTCCTTTTACTTTCATACCGCTGGTTCGTTCTACTTTTATTCGTGCTAACTTTTATCGTCTAACTTTTTTCTTCGCATTTGCTTCGTCTTGCTTTTGATTGTGTGCTATTTTTACATGTCAAGTAAATGTATACACATTTAATCTATGTTGTAGTTAAAATAATGTTACAAGAAAATGAGACGGAAGCAGAAACGTATCAAACGGAATGAACAAGTAAAATTTGGACGGAAGCACAAGCAGGAATTTGAGGGAAGGCAGGAATAAAAAATGAGAGGGAACCAGTTTGTCATTATCGTCTTAGTTTCCGGTTCATCTTACTTTCTCCATCATCTTACGTTTGTCTCTAGAAAGTAGATGAAAAAAGCAGACGAAAGAAAGCAGACGTAAAAATCAGACGGAAAAAAGTCAAAGCAAAACAAGACAGAGGAAAGTCAAACCAAAAGAAGACGGAAGAAAGCAGACGCAAAAATACAGAAGAAAGAAATAGAATATTAAACCATAGCTTAATATAACATAGGTTTCCATTTAATAGTTATTATA
>JANZLC010000004.1:26645517-26663372 GCA_026413385.1 Erythroxylum gracilipes
ACCGCATATTCACAACAAACACAACACAAATTTTTTACCCCAATTCACCATCATCCAACCTCCAACGACCAACACAACCAAAGAATCAAAAAGCCATGAAAAATGAAAAAAAAATCAAAACAGATACACCCAAACAATCGGTCTTTGCCTCTTCGGGTCGACGTCGGGTCGTGTGGTGCGTCTGAGGGATGAGTGCGACGGACGGTGGACTGTGGGCTGCGACGGTCAGCGACCATGTGAGAGAAAGAGATCGCGAGTCGCGAGGAGGAGACGTCGAGAAGGATGAACCAGCGGTCGAAGGAGGAGGAGACGTCGACATCGAGGATGAGACGGCGATGAGGCTGAGCAGGAGACGGCGACTTCACGGGGAGAGACCGATATCGACAGAGAAGACAAAGAGAGTGGAGCAGTGTAGAAGAATCGAGAGTCACCGACCGAGGGGGGTAATAAAATTAGATTTAACTTTTGGGAATTGCAAGTTAGTCCTTGTAATTTTCGGAACTTACAGTATCGGCCGAAATTTTTGGTAAACGTCGGTATCGACCAATAAATGTCGATACCGACCAAAATTTGTGGCTGGTACCAACGTTACTGATTTCGTACCGTTTTTCGGCCGATATGGTACGAAATCTTATACATTGAGTTAATCTCATTATGATTATAGTTATCTCCTAAATTAATGAAAAACGTCTAATCATAACAAGTCTAGAGTTAGCAGCTATTTCTTATCACTTCTAATATTTATATATTTATGTTTTTTTATAAATAAATGCTTATGGAATAAGACATGATGAGAAGAAACAACTTTCTGAATAATATTAAAATGGAAAAGAATATGCGCCTAATTAGATATTTAAATTTATGAAAATAGTCAAACATATATTAATTATATGTTTGTAAAGTGTTTAGATATCAATAATTAATTTCTTTTAAAAATATTTAGATAGAATTTACATATCATCAAAACATTTAAATTTTAAAAGGTTATAATATTTTCTTGTTAAATTTAACTTTTTTTTTCCTCTTGTCAAGAGCACATACTTATTTACTAAACAAATAAAAAAGATAAACTAAGGAAGCTTGGTATTTATCCACTTAAACTTTATTTTCCCTTTTTATATACAAGTACTAAATAATATAAAATCATACCAAATTTTATTAAAATTAAAGAAATCATATCCCATCCTTTTTATAAAATCCAATGATTAAAAAACTCTTAAACTTGTTCGATTATAAAAACTTTGAACATTTTTTCCGATTTGTTTTACTTTGATAATTTTTTTATTAAAAAATAATCAGTTTATTAGTTAATTGGTTAATTTTTGTAAATCAATAAGTTATTATAAACAAAATTAATTAATTAATTTTTATGTAACAATTCTCCTTTAATTAAACTTCAAATTCTTTAATAAATAAAGATAATTTCTTTTAATCATATTTTAAAAAAATTAATTTTAACCAATCTTTAATATTAATTTAATTTTTAAAACCTTAATTTTTTTTAGAGCTATGCTTGTTAGAAGAGGGATTTGGTGTTACAAGGCTGAGAGTGGTGATCTGTAAGAAAATCCAAGATCGATCCAGGCCTTATCCCCTGCCACCGAACTGGCTTCTTCTTATTAACCCAATTATGTTTCTCGAGTCAGGCTCTAGCTAAGGTGTCGAAACAAGGCCTAACCTAAACTATACTTAAGTTTACAGAACATATTCTGACGCCCATGCAATTTATGAAAACCAAAAATAGATAATTATATTTTTAAAAATAAATTTTCATTTTTGAAACTAATGTTTTTTTTTTTGGGTAAATCAGAACTTTATAAAAAATAAAAAAGTTAGGTACAAGTAAGAGATATCATAGGTAATCTCTTAACACGCAAAAAATAAAATAGTATGCTCCTAATAAGACCTGCATGAAAGACTTAACTAATATTACGCCAGAACATAAGGTGACAAGAACAAGCTAAAATCAAGTACCGCAAATGGTCGGATATACACCAAGCATTATCACAACATCAAAAACTACAATATATCAGCATAAGCCCGCAATACACTTGCTGAACTACAACCCAATCAAGAAGACAAAAAGGACATTCATCAAAACCTGCTAATCTGTATTCATTATAAGGGTATTGTGAACTAACCCTTCTTGGACCCAATATCCCATGTGCTTTTCCAATTAGGCATTATAATAATGGAGATAATCTTATCTTTTGACTAATATGATTTCTTGGAGATCGGAGGGGACAGAGCCTGATCCTTATTTTTGTAATTGAAAAATCACTGAAAGAGATGGGAGAAGCCATATGCATCACCAACTGAATAAGTTGCAACTATTTCTTGAAGATTTCGCTTATGGAAATATCTTGGAAGTTGGTATATTGCATGTCAGCTTCATGCGGGCTCCTCTTCATATTCATTGATTGAAGCTGGGAAGGAAACCAACTAGAATATGGGATCGATGTAGATTGAAATTGTTCACCTCTACTTAAGTGGTGTCTAAGTGGGGAAGTGACCATAGTTGAAGCAACTCAAGCAGATGTTTGGATCATTATGTCAGTTCTAGGGTTGTTGAATCTGGTAAGCAAACTAATTATACATAGAGTACATATCTGCGATGTAACGTACCATCTGTAAGTACTATTGATGACAACATAAGAGGAGAGGGTGGTTAATGCGATCCATTGCCACACTCATCCTCAGGTTCCTGCTTAACCAGGAAAATCCTAACCCTATAATGAAACTTTTTTCCAGAGAATCTTTCAGGACTAACTATATACTACTGTTCATGACCATCTTTTATGTGTGTAATCGCATACATAAATAATCATCGATAGCGGCGATCAATCTTATTGTTTCCTTAGCGAGCTGATCACAGATTTTCAATTCCATTGTTCAGGGTATTAATGAACTCTTCACTCGAAACTGAATGGTAATACATCGCCACATATACCACGAGAGTAACAGATATGCCGACTGGCTTGTGAATTATGCTGAACATTTTGATGTAGGCACTATTTATTTTGATAATTCACCCATTAGGTACCATGTACTCCTTTTAGAGGATATGTCGGGAATTTGTTTTTCTCAATTTGTCGTGTAATCTATTTTATTCCCTCTTGATTAAAAAAAGAACTAGAAACAATCCTTTTTCTGTAACTGGTTATAAAGGAAGATGATGGTGGTTGAGGGATTGTTCTTATAGGCAATGGCTTTGAGCTTGTCTGAAAATCCACAAGACCCTCTTCAGTCTCTACATATTCGACAAACATTGCAACTGTATAATATATATATGTGAATGATTACGTACATGGTGTGTGTTGACTTTGTATTGTATTTGCCACTACTCTTCTATACATTGCCTTTGTTTTATTTTTATTGTGAATTGGCCGGTTTTTGTATTACGCCAGCCTTATATAAAAATCAAATTAATAGATTAATAGATTATTGATATTTTAAAGTTTAAAAAACTTAAATCTCACGCGTGCAGATGAGTTGGTAAGGAAGTTTTTTAGTTTAAATGAGGTCGCAAGTTTGAACTGCCCTCATGTATGTAGTTGTTTAAAACTTAAGACCAGAGCTTTAACTTTCGTAAAGAATCTATCTAATTCAAGCATGGATTAATCTAAATGTGAATAATTTAAAGATACCTTTTTATAATTAGAAACTTGAGGGAAAAAAAAGTTTAAAAAACTCTTACTTTGTGATTAGAAAAGAAAAGGTAAAACATGGGAAGAAATAATAGGGAAAATGGTGGCTAAGGTTATAATTAATTCCACAATGATTAGAATTTGAAATTATTGAAGAAGAATCAACATGTCACGTCTACTTAAAGGTCATCATGTACAACCAAAAAAAACAAAAAAATAAACATATATTTGTAGTTTTTTTTCTCGACTTCACGTTTTAGCTGAACTTTAATTACGTGTTATTTGTGATTTTTAATACCAATTGACATGTAAGTGTGACATATATTCTTGGATTTACAGATACATTTCTCTCTCTTTCAGGCTATAACTGAGGTCAATGACTTATCTTTTTTTATTAAATCTTTTATTTATATTTTTAAATCTTATGATAAATTATTCCTAAATTTTTAATTTTAGAAACACATTGCTAAATACAATTATGCGGTGCTATCATTTGAAGAATTAGAGTAAACCAGTTGCTCCTTTGTAATCATAAGGTTACAGTTTCAAATTACAGAAACAACTCTTTTATAAAAATACAAAAGAAAGATTGTGTATATTATGACCCTTTTCAAACCTTATGCATTGGATATACTAACTTTATCATTTGAAGAATCAGATTTAAAATTAAGATTTCAGGATTAAGCAATTTGTTATACTTGCCAAAAGTTGTAAGATGAAGAGTAGCTTCATATTGAAATAGGCTAATTATTTATTTTTCTCCTTGTTTATGTTACTAATTAATTGAACCATGTAAAGTACAAAATTATCATCTAAATTATGATATTTTCATAATGATATCGTTAAATAAAAACTTATTATATATTATGTCGTCATTATTATTATTATTATCAATTTCACAATAAAGTAAAATTTAAAAAGGTTCAATAGTATGCAATTTTACCTGGCCATGTAAATTTTCACATTTCAAATTGATATTCCAAGTTAGTTATGAACCCAATTCACAAAAAAAAAAAATATTTGTGAATAGTCTATTCAAAGAAGCACCTTTCATGCGCGGTTGCCCAACTGATTGAAACTGTACCGCCCACCTAGCCTGCTAGGCTGCTACTAACATAAAAAAAGAAGTCGTGGAAAGGGTTATTTATTAAAAATACATTATTAAAAAGTGATGCCAATTCTTTAAAGCCATAAATTAAAAACTCAGTCAATTGTATTTTTTAGTTTAGTTCGATTTTTAATTTTTTGACAATTTTTATAAATTAAAATAAATAAATAATTTTTTATTTAATAAATTTTAATTAAATTTTAAATTATTTGATAAATAAAAATAATTTCTTTTAATAATATTTCAAAATTTTTAATTTTATTCAATTTTTAACATAATTTATATAAATATCGTTAAACTTCTTTTTTTTTTTCGATTTAACTTTTTTTTTAAAACATTGGTTTAAAGAAGCAACTCACTTAACTTATTTACCAAATTAGACACTAATTAAACTTTATACCTTAAACCGTTTTCTTCGTATCACTATTTAAATAAATATTATCATTAATATTGATATGTATAATCATTCATATATATGTCTATTCAAATCTTTTTTAAAGAATTTGGGAATCTTGACAATCAATTACTACTTCATCCTTTTATTAGTTTTACAAGTTTTTAGCCATTTGCAGTATAATTCACAAAGAAGAAGAGATAAACCTCTCCAAAGTTTTTCTTTTTCCAAATATGGTTTAGATGTACCTGTAAAGGGCTCTAGATCTTCTGTTCAATTTTATGATGTCTTATTGTGTCCAGTGAATCTCAGTCATTTATTTATGCGAATCTTGTGTGGGCTCCACATAAATAAACATGGAGCCTCATAAATAAATGACTGAGATTCACTGGACATAATAAAACACTATAAAATTGAACAAACGATCTGGACTTCCGTTCAAACTTGTTGCTTTCTGAAATTGAGAGAGGATGGAAGAGAGCCAATGAAATAGAAGAAAACAGATAAACCTCATAAACCTCTTTTGCTGATTTTCTTTACCTAGGATTACGGCAGGAGCCACCTCTCTGTTTATCCGCCTTTTTCTTTCTGTTCCTTGTTGGAAAACATATAAAAATTGAAACTTTAGCAGAGCCATACAGGTGTCTCTCTGCTTATACTTCATTTCCTTCTCTCTTCTTCAAAAGGGCATTTGGAGAATTCAGCTAAACATCAAAAACAGTTCATTGCTGTACAAGGCGAAGCAGGAAAGTTCTGGCCTTTGCCAATTCTGGGTCTTTGAAGAGTGCTCGTGAAAGTATGGGAAATCAAGAACAGCCTGAATCACAGAAGGTTGGTGGAGGGGGTTGTAGCAACTCTGTTGATCCTCCAGCTCAAAGGGTGTGTTCTTTGTTTCTTCCATTTGTCCTTCTTTGGCTGTTGTCTCTGCTACTCTTCTTTATAGTTTTCTTTCGATCCCCACAATAGTTTTAGCTGTTTGATTACGCGGACTATCACACACTCTACTGAGGTTTTATTCACTTTTTATTTATTTCTTCTTCCCTCCATTCGCCACTGTTGAGAGCAAAGAACTGGTTTTGATGTTTTGATTGATAAAAAGCCGTCTATACAATGCTGGAGATAAAAACAAGTTATTTAAGTAGGCGATGCGCCTCACTTTTGAGTTTCACGGAATGTTTCTTATGAACAGAAGTATAGTGGAGATACTTCCGGCTTGGCTTTGTGATAAAACTCTTTTAAAATCTCATGACTGCATGCTTGCAATTTTTCCAACGATTCTTCTGCATTTGAGGGGTATTGAATAGCAAATTACCTGAATTTGTAGAAAGTCATCCACATGCCAACTTTCTAAAGGCCTTCTGGTTAAACTTCATTACTCCTGCAAGTTTGCTGTTTTTTCATAACCTCCAAAACAGCCGTTAATGGAAAACCTTTGGGGACTTGTGAAGATCTGTTTATCGGCTAAATACATACAATTCATTTCATAAATTGTGCTGTCTTCATCATTTTTTCTGAAACTGAATTCAACAAACCTTTGTGGCGACCTTATTTAATCCTCTGTACTTCAATATTTCTATCTCTATGAAAGTGTGACACCAGCATCA
This sequence comes from Erythroxylum gracilipes, assembly GCA_026413385.1. NCBI lineage: Eukaryota > Viridiplantae > Streptophyta > Magnoliopsida > Malpighiales > Erythroxylaceae > Erythroxylum > Erythroxylum gracilipes. The sequence goes on from JANZLC010000004.1 coordinate 26,652,271, forward strand.
AAAGTTCTGCCTATTGTTTTGGCTCAGTTTTATTCATTGTTACATTCAGAACTGATTTATTTTGCAATCTCTGACTGTCAGTTTTGTTGCCTTCTTGTTTCTTGTTAGCTACTCAAGTTAGTTGTAGTTGCAAATTTCCAAAGGCTATATATTGGTTTATACCAATTACTATTCTCTTTTTTTTATGCTCCAGGTTGGGAGTTCAACTGAGATAATGGAGGAGATGCCAGAGGATACAACCCGCAGGCGGTCACACCTAGTTTTAGAAATTCCATCAAGAACTCTTGAGGATTCCAGGGATGATTTTGCAATGATAAACATGCCTCCAACACCAAGTCGCACTCCAAAAAGGGTGAACTTTTCCCCGATGCAAAGCCCAGGATTTGTAAAACTGAACAAGTCCCCAGATCGTCCATCATCAAGTAGATCAAGCATAAAGACTTTCATTCCAAGGTTAAGTTTCAAATTTCGCAATACTACTTCGGATATTGAGAAGGCTGCTATCCTAGCCCTTGGGGGTTCGTCAACATTGAGAAGGGATAAACCGTTTATGTCTAGAACACTGTCTCTCTCCAAATTTTTTACGCCTAAGATGAAAAAACCATCATCTTTGCCTGTTACTCCTATTGCACACTCAAATCCGGAATCTACACATGGAGGAAACCCAATTAATCCAGTAAGTTCTGCTGCGAGGATCTCCATTTTGACAAATATTTTTGTCTCTTGCGGCTAAGATGATCTTATCACTTATGAGTTGTCCAAATATTCTTGATGAACTTCATTGCAATGTAAATTTTGTTCATATTGCAACTTGTCGTATAAAATAAATGAAGTCGGTAATATGGAACAGCCTAAAAGGAAAATCAATACTAGACCATTTACAAGACACCTGCTACTCTCTCTGTATTTAATATTCCTTGTGTTGAAAAAAGGCATAGATCTCAAATTTATTTTTGTAACTAGCTGAATAATTTTGTATTTTTCATGGATAATGTGGCCGCAGCAGTCTGCCACCATTTGATGGTTTGAAACTCTCTTTTTACAGAAAGGAGAAGCCCAGCGACCCATTCATCGATCACTGTCTGTTCCTGTGATAAGCAAAGAGGGAAGCATAAAGAACTTGGATTCGTTAGGTGGCAAATTTCGCGTGGTTCCAACTACACCACGGGTAGCTCCTGTCACGGGAATGGCAACTACGCCTACTAGGGGTGATACTGGTAAATATGTTCTCATATTGATACTCTTTCTATCTATTGGATACCTTACCCTTTTCCGGCCCCTTTTCCCTCTTTCAAGATATGAAAATGAAAGAGTGAAAAGGGAACAGGGATGTGAAGAATTTGATATGGATAATTTCTAGCATTGTGTTAACTTGCCTTTTAATCTTTATTTCTTGTGGAAAAAAGAATTAATTGAACTGGTTAAGAGGGGCCTTGATCAACTGGGTTGGTATTATCATATTGAGCTTGCAAGGAATTGCCCACTGATAAATGAATGCTACCTATGAAATTTTAATCTGTATGATGTGGAGCTTTATGCAGAAGTATATACATGCTGGATTTAACAATTTAGTTACTATAGATTAGAAAGTGATTGTCTACTTAGTTTTTGCCTGTGGCTTTCTTTTTATTTTGTTACTTGTGATAACCAACCTTTGCCTTATCTTAGCCTTGTGGTTCAGATGAGAACAATGATGGTGGTGAAGACATCCCTGAAGAAGAGGCTGTATGCAGGATCTGCTTGGTTGAACTGGGGGAAGGCGGTGACACCCTCAAGATGGAATGCAGTTGCAAAGGAGAACTTGCTTTAGCACATGAAGAATGTGCCATAAAATGGTTTAGCATTAAAGGTAACAAAACATGTGATGTGTGCAAGCAAGATGTTAAGAACCTTTCAGTTACCCTTTTACGAGTTCAAAATACTCAGGCCCTCAATTCTCGGGGAAGTGATGCTGGCAGTGTGTTGGGACCTGTTCAGTATAGGTAACTGGAGCTATTCTCATCTGCATTCTGTGTTTTTAAATGCCTTCTGTGTTTTCTTTTTCCTTTTCCTTTCTATAAAATCTTCATTTTATATAGGAGAGCAGAAAATAAAATGTTAATGATCTCTGTTACTATTGCAGTTGTTCTATAATTCTATCTCTCCAACTGTATCGCAGTATTTTAATTCCAATAGTTACTAGAAGCTATCTAAACGCTGATTTGCCCTTTTCTTCCCTTTGTTTTGGGCTGACAGTTCACTTGTGTAATAAAGGATGACAATGTCCCATGATTCAACTTAGTGCATATTCAGTTTCTCTTTTTTCTTTTTTTAAGATTTGGGATCATCCTGTTAGATTGTTTTAGCTTGCACAAAATTTGGCAGGGTCTGGCAGGACGTTCCTATTCTGGTGATTGTCAGCATGCTTGCTTACTTTTGTTTTCTTGAGCAACTTCTGGTAAGTCTGCAACTTGTGAATTTTTCTGTTCAAGGTCGCCAAAGATCTGAATTTGACATGCATGCAGATTAGCAAATTGGGTTCTGGTGCAATCGCCATTTCCCTCCCCTTTTCATGTATATTAGGCATTCTTGCATCCATGACGTCAACAACAATGGGTGAGGATCCTCTACTTAGTTGAAATGCTTGTGTAATCAGATATCACATGATCTAACCAGTTCTACTGAAATTTGTGCTTAGTTAGGAGACGCCATGTGTGGGTTTATGCTACTGTTCAATTTGGATTAGTAGTCCTATCTGCTCATCTTTTCTACAAGTTGGTAAGTATTATTAACTGTTTCTATTAGACTCAACTACTTATGTTAATTCGATCAGGTGCTTCGCTTTTGTCTTATGGAAGGGTAGAGTGTCAGAGTTTCCTGATAACTTACCCTGAAGAATTGTTCACTACTTGTGATTGGACAACTTATCGAATAATTGCATATTACACTGATATTTGCAATATCTCCTTGCATTCTTCAGTTACATATGCAAGCTGTCTTATCTGTTATACTTGCATCATTCACTGGGTTCGGGGTTACAATGTGTGGAAGTTCTGCCATAGCTGAGATACTTAGTTGGAGGAGAAGATGGCTTTACCAATCACAAGAACAACGTGCTTCTCAAAATGTGACACGTTCAGATCAACCACTTGCAACTATTTCTCAACCTGTTAGCGATTCTGCTCACCAAGAAACTGAAACTGCAGGTTCTGTAACTGTGCATGGTAATTGAGTCTGCATCGTTATGCATTAATGGAGCAGTATGCAGATCACATAAAAAATAGATGTTTTCTTTTTCCCGTATGGGGTGGTTTAACTAGTTAAATGGCTGTTTCCAGTTATATGTCTGTAGACTCGTATTATTTAGTATATGTAATATAAAAATTTCTGGTTTAATAGCCGGCAGTTAGTTCCTCAAGTGAATTTACAGGTGAAACATCGATGGCACGTCAATATCTTGAATGGTGAAATCTTCTGCAAGTGTTTTTTGATTGCTACAATCGCGGGTTATGATAATGTAGGATGGGATTTACGGTACAAGTCATCCTTTTGGGACAAATTAGTTTTGAAGTTCAAGGAAGTTAACAAGAACCTCATTTCAGATTTAAGTCTGATGATCAGACAAAGTGTACATAAAAACAAGAAAACTGAATGGCCAATTCACTTTTGGTCCAAATCCCATATAATGGGAGCAAGGCATGTCCAAAAATTATATAACGGGAGCAAGGCATGACACAGCCGAGGGAAATATGAGTTCCATCTGGTTATTACCTATAGCTATGACTTTTCCACCATAATAGCTCAGGGATATCCCACCATAAACTACATAGCAATGGAATATTGCCTACAGCATCAACTTACTACTCAAACACACCTCAAAAAACTACAAATCCAGAAGAGGCATTGCAATTATTTCTGTCAGTAATTAAATATGTGTATACATCCTAGCAATAACTGTTTTGTACTTACAAAAGTGGGTTCAGCCCCTTCCAAGCTCCCGGTGCCATCAATGGCTTTTCATCCCTCAATATACAATGGAACCACCTTTTTAAGCTACCAATAAACAGTTAAGGCTCTCTTGGTCCCACTTCTGAGAAACAACTAGGTGAAAGACGAACAACCATACTACCAAATTGAAATATAAAACCATAAAAAGAGAATAGGCTTGCCCTCACTTCTGATGACATTCCTTAAATTAACTATTCATAGTTTTGGCATTGCCAATCTTGGTCGTTAATAGTGCCTTATCCTTCAAACTGTTGCTTAAACAGGTTTCAGAGTTGCCTGACTGTTCTGTTGCTCCAGGTCTCATCCAGATTTTTATGTGGCCCTCTCTGCACACTGTAAGAACAGATTCCTGGGTAAATACCAAGCCAGAAAGGGGTTCTGTGTGAACACGATGAGCAACTAGTGGAGAAAGCTTGGGAACATCTCTCATGCTTGGTGCAGGTTGCAGAGTGCCAACAGGGACAACGTTGTCCCAGTGAGAAGAGTGACTTCCAGCGCTGAAAGTGGGAGATCCACCAGGAGGGCATCGACGTAATGGCACAACAATTTCATCCATTTCAAGGTCCCACAGAAGGAATTGTGTATCCTGTTCACAAATACATCAAGTTTAATACTGATCGTTGAGGCTTTAAAAGGGCAAGATTTGAAGAACTATAAGACTAAGAGCAAACAGGTTAAGAGATAAGATTTGCCTAGTTGATCTTATTCCAACTCCATCCACTTTACTCCTTTCCACTTACAGGCAATAATATAGATCTTCTTATCCTACCATGTAGTGGCTCCATGCCCATGCTATTACATGTTCAATTATGTCCAATCTCTCATCGCTAAAGTCTCTGACGCTTGCAAAATATCATTAAAAATGCTAAGATGCTTTCTACTGTAATGTTAATAATTAAGGCACAGTTCTCCCACAGAAAAAATTACCCAAGTAATTCCTGGCTAACATTTTAATCTGCCACAAAATCCAGAATTGCAGAGTTCAACCTTGATGGCAAGTTAAGAATTCAGCAGTAATATTTATCACCCAAATTAAGTACCTGACCAACAGAACCAAACCGATACAAGACACTCTCGCCTGTGCCATCTGAGTTTGGTGACGACCAATAAGAATCAAATGCCACTCCACTGACCTGCCAGCACCATCGTATAGCAACTAAGTAAAACGTCAAATTAATGTCCGACAAGCAATCAATTATTCCATTGTTTAATGAGAATCTTACCCACGAGTTATGCCCCTCACCCCATGCCACAACCTTCCGATCTTCCATACTCCACACTTGAACTAAATCATCTTCACCTCCAGCCAAAATGTACTTCCCGTCCATGCTGACAGAAAAAAATTGCATACAAATTTCAATAAGGGAATAGCAAAACTAGGGGAGAAGTTAAAACAAGAAGAACAAATTAATATAATCCAGGTCACCCTCCAAAATGCAACAAGCTTGGACCATAATTTCCAACATAGTACCAGAAGTAAGTTTCTATCAATGAGATGACTTGAAAATCAGTTCAGTCATTCACCTCCAAGCACAACATAGGAGAGCACCGTAATAACTTTTACCACCACAGATAAGTTGCTCTTTTGAATAGTCAAAAACTCGTAAATACCCTGTGCTCAGTGAAACTTGGGCCAATAAGGTTCTCAACAAATTTAGAGAAAATAGATGTGAAAGGTTGACTGCAAGTGAAGAAGATGAAGGTTTTACCATCTCTTCCAACAGTAGCTAAGTAGGTCCCATCAGTTGAGAATGCAATGCTATTAATTGAACCTAGGCCAATATGCCATCTGGCAATTGGGTTACTCTGCATATAGTTTTTAACAAATAACACGTCGAATGATAATCAGCGAATTTCATTTAGATATTCTTCGGATACTAAGGGAATACTACAAAAGCAATTCTTATGATACTGTATTTATGAGGTTAAAAGGGGATAAATTTAAAAAACAATCATACAAATGGTGCTCTCCTAATAAAGGCATACAGGAAGCACCAAAACCTTGTCTTTGATGTACATAATGGCAGATATATTGATTCATGAAATTAGCATCTCTCCTAAACTAGAATATAGATAGCATGACAATCTTGTGTAGAATATAAACAAGATATAACTTCAAGGACAAGGAGGATCTAAGAAAGTTTGATTAAAATAGACTCAAATATATATATATATATATATATATATATATAGGGAGAGAGAGAGAGAGAGAGAGTTGGCCAGAAACTAATGAATCTACAGAGCAACAAGGGAAGGACCGGTTTAAAAGAGTAGAAATTAAATAACTAAGCATTCTGTTCAGAAACGTCACTTCAAATAGTTTGATCATGAAACTGATCCTCAAAAATAGAGGCACCTCGGAAAGACACAGATCATGATCATCTTGGGGCTGCCACATCAGGGCAGGCTACTGTTCTTGCATATAAGCATTTATATATCCTTGGAATTTCGCTTCAATATCCCTTGGCAACAATCAATTTAAAGAATTTCTTGCAGTCACAAAAGTAATCAAAAGTAATGTAAAAGTATCTAAATAAGTGGTAGTCTAGATGCTACATAGTGAAATGTACATGTATAAGAAGATTGTTACTTCTGTGGATTTAAAATACCAATTGCTGAATTCTATGTTTGAAACAAGAAACATTTAACTAATAAGAACCAAAAAAAATGATTTTAACTACTACAAGAATCAAGTGTTTACCTTATTGTGACGAGCATGTGAAACAGAGAATTGAGTTGGATCTTTTATAACAGGAAATGAAGAATCACCTGCTGCGTCCTTGTTCTAGAGGAAGAATACATGAACTAATCAGATAGACTAAATATGACAAGCAGAAACATGAAATGAAAAGAATCTGCCAGAAACAATCATTCCCATCAGGCTTGCCTTTTCGTACACATACAAATTCCCATCAGCATGAGCAACAACAAAAGAGCCATCACTCCCAGGTACCCATGCAACACTAGTGCAACGACTGTTACAAAAGCAGCATTAATGTAACTACTTTTCAAATAAATGATTTCTAGATCACGAAATTTAATCCAACCACTAGTTGTTACAGAATTCATAAATGACTGCAGTATGTTTAACAAACTTGCTATGAGTTATTAAGTTGACTTTGCCCCTAAAACTCCCAAACTGAGGAAAAAGGAAAGGGAGAAAACGCATACCAATACTCTGGCTTTTGTAGAATTTTATAGCCAAAGATGTAATGTTTTATGTGCATACAGAAAATGCGTGGTTAGTTTTTGAAACACAATGAATAACTGAAAATTATAGGCTCTAGGATGCATAACACTGGCAGTAAACAGAGGTTCAAAAGAACCATGCTGAAGAAGCTAGTTAAGGTTGTCAGAGAACCAAACGAAGAAGTGAAAGATCTGAAAAATCCCAGGAAAAGATACAAAAGACAAATAGTAAAACAAAAAGATTTTTTGTGCCCCATTTTATCGCCTAACCATCCTTGAATATGCTGTCAGAAACTTCAGAATGTTAAAGCAATTACAGATCACTCTTAAAAGATGTGGGGACTGATAAATGTGATCAACACATTTATCCCAATATGTTGGCACGGTACTTAGTTACTTTCCAATGAAGAGCTCAGATTAGTTTTCTTGTACCTTTCTCTTTGATGCCACAAAAATATATAGGCCTTTTCTTGTCTTCTAGATGAATAATAGAGGTCCACAGATTGATTTCTCAATGCCTAAATGAGATCCGTAGACACATTCGTAGATGCGCCAAATGCGCATATCCTACTTTAATATTAATTATACTTACTCTCTACGAAGAATCACTAAGAGTACGCACTTCTTTCCATATGGTTTAAGCAGTAGGGGTTCAGTGAAATATTATTTACTGTATACACTAGGTACTTTCTCTAAAATACGTTAAATCATCAAACTAGTTTTATACATCAGTACATAAGCACCTACTACATTTAATGACTAGATCATCACTTTAAAGAAGAGAAATCATATAAATATTAGCAGAATGGATTGCAGGAAAATACAAGGAAGCTACAAGAGCAAGGTAATTCTTGCCTGTTATTAACAGAACCATCCTTATTATAGTGCTGGGCTCCTACAAGCTTCTTTCCAACATCCTGTAATTGTTGTCTCAATGACACTGAGTATACTATAATCGCAAAAAGATGACCAATAACATCAGAAAGTCTACTTCGTGTGGAAAAGATACAGAAATTCAAACTTTTGAAGTACTCACCATCACCCGAGCTTAACCCAATAATCAAATCATGTCCATCCTTGGACTCTTCATCGAAGGCATGACACACAGGATTTGAATTACTAAAATGGATAGATTTTATTGGGTCCTGTGCAGAACAATAAAGGTCTCAAGTAGCAGCCGATTGTTTCTAGCTCATAAACAAAAATGAGATATTTACTAAAAATACCTTATCATGAGAGTTTAGATCACTTATAAATATCACATCACCAACATTGAAGATCAAGTAAGTCCCCTTTCCATCAAAGTTTGTATTTATTATTGAATTATTTGAACTTGAAGCTCCAAGTGATCCAATTCTACTAGTTCCACTGACACTTTTACTTCCACCATTCCCTCCAACAAAGCTAAGCGCCCGATTTCCATTGCCAGTGCCCAGCAACCGAGCTGCAGCTGACCTTACTCCACTGGCGGCACTGAAACTTGAAGCCGGAGCTGTAGGAGTTGTAGGGGCTGGTTTGTCTTTGAGATTAGCTATAGTTACCTGACATCAAATTTTGCCACACATTTGGTATCAGAAACACATATATAAACCGATAAATTAAACAGACCTACATTTGGATTCAAATTTCTACTAGCAATCACTTTAAAACTCAATTTCTATCGTTTACATTATGGGGATACTGAAACTAAAGAAGAAAGATAAAAACCGTAAATGGCACCCACCAATTTGCAGACCCTGTCTATTCATAAAGCTGTAACAAACTAATGAACTAACAATGTATGATCGACATTAAGAAGGAAAAACACTAGACCTTCCAAAGAATTTTTTTTAATAAAAAGAGTCCTTCACAAAGTTCTCGCGAAGAACAAGAGAGATTGTGAAAGAGGCGATAAAAACGACATTTCAACATATGGGCACTGACCTAAACGCCAAAAATCACAAACCGGTCCAGTAAAACAAGAAAAGAAGAAAACTTGAAGAAATGGGTAGTAGTAAATCAATCGTAGAGAATGAATGAAGCACCTGAGTGACGGTTTTGCCGTGAGCGTAGTGAAGAAGACCAGAAGGATGAGTCTTCTCGTAGTGAAGCTTATACCTTCCCTCCGGAGTTTTAAAATAGGTCTTGAGTCCCGGCGATTGGGTGGTCGCCAACGAAGACGAAGGTGAAATCATGCCGTTAGTTGTGTTGATCATGGTGAAAGTAATTTCTCCCTACAATACACATCTGATCATGACACTTGGGAACTCTCCTCCTGAAAAGTTCTTCTCTATATAGAATCAATATGTGGGTGCATATGTATGCATGTGTAGAAAAGGTAAGCTTTTGGTTCTCTTTTGCTTTGTCTCTCTTTTATTTGTGATGATCTTCTTCTTCTTCAATGGAGGTTTTAGAAAATAGATCCTGCAGATTGCGGCTATCTAGAAACGACAACGTCTGTGTGTGTTTAACTTAGGGAGAGTTTTGACTTTGGGAGGGAACAAGTCAACATAATTGACGGTCGAGATCGGGAAGCTTATGATTGAGGTGATGAAAGCAGGGGATGTGGGGTTGGGACGGTGATGGGCCGACATTTGTTGTCTCTGATTATAATAAATAAGTTCGTGTTGAGGAATTATAACGTGCACCTAGGTGTATTTTAAACAGATCAGGTGTGGCTCCAGAGAGCATATGCATTTCATTACAGGATACTCTGGGCTGCGTAGTGGGCTCTCTGCTTATGTATCTAAGAAGGATACCATGTTGGGCTCTTGATGGCCCAATATAGAATAAAAATGAAATTTTCATTTTCCAATTTATTTACATTTTAAAGAAGGAAAACATTAACTTCAAATTCACAAAAATATAATAATTTATAAATTATGCATTCTTAATTAATCACTTAATAAATTATAACAATAATAACAATATCCAGTAGAAATCTCGCTGAGACGCGAGATCTGAGGAGGTTCAATAGTATACATCCTTATCGCTAATTAGTAGAGAGTCACTTAATAAATTAGTAATATAAAATTAATTATAAATTTAAACAAATTAATATTAATAAATATATTTCTCAAACTTAAAATCTTTTGAATGACTTACGATATTGCAAGTAACAACTCCAACCTAAACTCTAATAGGCATACACTCGGCTCTTGTAGTCTCCTAAAATGGTGACCACTTTGCAAACCCAATTCTTGCCCATAGATGGTCTCTTTACAATTCCCACGAGTGGTTCCTGCATACCTTGAAATGGAAACAAATTTTTGTTCCCAACAATCCTATTCCCCCTGTTCTCGTCTCATCTCAGCCGTTTAATTTTTATGGGTTTCATTTATTGAATGAATAGATGTTTATGAAATAGAATAGAAACAGAGTAATGAAAATAGATGATCTGATCCTTGAAATAGGTAGCTGCCATCTTATGTCACTTGATGGGCTACACAACTGTTTTCATTGAGCCCCAAGTGAGCACTCCACTCACTCTATAACTTGTCTAGACTATGGAGCTGATTCACATATAAATTAATAGGTATGACATTAAAGCTCGGGTTGGCCTCACCCATACTAAAGTCAACAAGTTTGACTTGATTTAATTTAGGATTAATACTTTTTTTTAATTTTAGATTTCAAGTTTTACAAATTTTAAAATAGCCTGAGTTGATCGAGCTTTAGTCCGCTGAAACTCAATCAAGTTTCAACTTGGGTAGTGAGTCTTGAGCTTGTTTGGTCCTCAAGCTAAGCTTGAATCCATATCATTATCTAAGTTTGATTTGACCAGCTATCACCCCTATATACTTACGAACTCGCAATTATTTGTCACAGAAAGCAAAGATTTTTTTAGTTTATAAGTAGTTGGTTTTATAGGTAAGGAAATTCTTCTCAAAACTGTAGCCCAAGCCTTACCCACTTATAGTATGAACGTGTTCTTGATCCCACTTACC
>JANZLC010000004.1:26663472-26674408 GCA_026413385.1 Erythroxylum gracilipes
GTCCTGTCCCGTCCAACTCTGTCCCGTCTCGTCCTGTCTCTACCTGCTGCAGACGCTAACCATACGCAAGGTTAGGGATGGCAATCGAGGGTCATCCCAAATCTCTTAAGCCTATTGAGCTTCACAAAAAAGTTTTGGGCTAGAATCGGGCCATAAGGCCCCAAGCTATTGCCATGCTTAGCTATATGTTAATTTTTGTGTCAAATGCTAGTTAAAACCTATTAATGATTGTTGGAAATGAGTTTGCCATCAATAACTCTTTTTTATTGAGGATTTTTAAGAAGTCTTGATACAACAATCAAAGAACTATTTGTTAAAGAAACTCAGCTAAGTACCCTTCGAATTGAAAAATCTATTCCATCTACTGATATTGTTCATATTAGTCAAACTCCTCTTATCAGACTTCTGATAACATAACTAAGAATAAGGAATTTTAAAACTACTGTAAAAGGACTGGCAACACATCTTTGAATGTAACTTCTAAGTCCTCTCCATCTACATCTCATAGTATTTTCTCCTTGAAAGATCTTTAAGCCCTTCTATAACAATTTCTAAATTCTAGTAGTATTTTCTCTCTTGCTTTATCTGTCACATCAGGTACCTCTTCTTCATGGTATCTCAATTTTTCTTGTTATAACCACATAACGAACTAGTTTCCAGTCGTGCCACCTGCAAGTAGTCAGCGTTTCTGCTGGGTGTGGTGTAGATCACTAGATTTCCTTCTGGGTGAAGCGTCGGTGGTGGATTCTACCTAAGGAGTCCTGAGAAGCTGGGTTCGCCTGTCGAAGTATTCAGTGGTTGGCTGTTTTTTCCCACTTCTGGTGATGCGTCATTGGGGGGAGGCGAGAATCTAGTAAACTGGTCGATGTTTCTGCTGGGTCCGGTGTCGATTGTCCTTCTAGGTGCAGCAGAGGTGGATGGGTGTTTGCATTAGGAGTCATGTACAGCTAGGTTCTCTGGTCGAAGACCAGTTTTTTTGCTTCTGGTGAAGCGGCGTTGGCAGGAGGCGTGAATCAGGAGGAAGGGTCTGTCGGTTCTCTAATCCTGTGCCCTCCCACGTACGCACAGCTCCTGGGTACTCTCTTCCTCTGGGTTGGCATGGAAAGGGCAATGGGGCAGTTGACAATCCATGATACTAGAGACGATGAGGAGCTAGAGATTGAAGAAGAAGGCGGCGATGCTGCTGAGCAGAAGCCGCTTGATCCCAAGTGTTGTCTGGTGGAGAAACTACTTACGGAGAGGAATTTTAACATGCTAGCGCTGCAAAGAACACTTGCCCTGTTATGGAGGCCGGGAAAAAGGGTTTCGTTTAAAGAGATAGGGGACAACCGCATACTGATTCAATTCTACCATGTGGTGGACAAAAATAGGTTATTGTTGGGCAGCCCATGGACGTTTAACAACCACGTTTTGATGTTGAATACGTTCCAAGACAATGGCAATCCGATGGCGGTGAGTCTGTCTCAATTGGAAATTTGGGTCCAAGCTCATGACATCCCTTCTGCTTTGGTGAATAAGCGGACGACAATCCAGTTGGGGGATGCAATCGAGAAGTTCTTGACTTTTGATGGGGAGACTAGGAATGAGCAGAGGCCCAATATGTCGAGAGTTTGGGTGTCGATGGATGTGAGTCTACCGTTACTGCGACAAAAAATCTTGAAACGACCGAATGGAGACAAAGTGATAGTGAAGTTCAGGTATGAGAGGTTACCAAGTTTCTGTTTTATCTGTGGGAAGATTGGGCATCTGGATACTTTTTGTGAAGTCCCATTTGCTACTCCCGATGGGATGGTGGAGAAGAGGTGGGGACTATGGCTGAAGGCAGAACAGAGACAACCCAGCCAGCTGGTACCTAGTCCGTGGATCAAATCCTGGACAAGTGACAATCTGATCCCTCACAATGCCGGGTCCAGCTCAACAACAAGGAGCAACACCGACATTGAGGGCCAAAGGGAGCTTGTTGAACTGAGGGTGGAGCAAGATAAGAAGAGACCAAGAAGGGATGGGGTCCTGCCGGTGATGCTTGACAATAACCACGGGTCCCTAGCTGAGACCACAATGACAGCAGCGAATCCTGCAGTGCAAGATCGCCGAGAGCCATGAGTTGCCTCAGTTGGAACTGCCAGGGGTTTGGCCAGCCTCGGACGGTTTTAGCTCTTAAGGAGCCGGTACAGAAATTCAGGCCAGACATAATATTCTTAATGGGAACATTGGTTCACACACAGAGGATTGAGGAACTACAGCTTCAAATGGGGTACACGGTGAGTTTCATAGTCGATCTTATAGGTAGAGGAGGAGGACTAGCGTGTTGGTGGCGAGAGTAAGAATCAGTCAAAACCGAGAGTTACTCCAGCAACCATATTGATATGACCATCAAGACCAGGGGCAGTGAGGATTGGAGACTTACAGGATTTTATGGCTATCCGGAGAGAAGCAGGAGACGTGTGTCATGGCAAATGATACAATCATTGTCTCGCCGCAGCAATCTACCATGGGTCATTATTGGAGATTTTAATGATATGGTGTACTTGACTGACAAAGTGGGCAGGAGGGAGCATCCCACTAGCCTGCTGGAGGGTTTTCGAGCATGTGTCGCAGCAGCAAACTTAATAGAAATACCCTTAAGTGGTGGGCAATTCACTTGGGAAAGGAGTAGGGGCACGACTAATGCAATATTTGAGAAGCTTGACCGAGCATTTATGAACTCTCAGTGGATGGCAAGTTTCCCACACCATACCCTGCTAAATGTGCCGACTAGTGTTTCGAATCACAACCCGCTACTTTTTCAAGTACTAGAGGTGGGTCAAGTGCACTCACTAAGACAATTTCGATTTGAAAACTGGTGGTTATTGGAACAGGGCATAATAGAGGTAGTACAACATAGCTGGGCAGATGCTGATCTAGTTCCCATTATGGACAAATTCATCACTTGTACTACAGAGCTGGTGGAATGGAGCAAGACAGTCTCAGTTACTTTTAAAAAACAGAAGGCCATTTTGTATCAACGTCTGCAACAAGCACAACGTGCTGGTGATATGGGGGGCATATTAACACTCTTAAAGAGCAGCTGAACTCTTTACTAGCGCAGGAAGAAGCTTATTGGCGGCAGCGCGGTAAATCCTTATGGTTACAATATGGGGACAGAAACACAAAATACTTTCATGTGCAGGCTTCTAGTCGAAGACGGACCAACCGTATACCGATCCTACACTCTGCGGACGGAAGTTGGGTAGTGGATGAGAGGGGCAAGGCTAAAATAGTTCGGTCATATTTTTCTAGCTTATACTCTGACAGTGGCGACCTGAATGTGGACGTTTTTTCAGCAATGGGGGCGAGGGTTGGAGAGGCTGATAACCAGGTGCTTTTGGCTCCTTTTACGAAAGCAGAATTTAAGAGGGCAGTAGGCCAAGTGCATCCGGACAAATCGCCAGGGCCAGATGGTTTTAATGCTGCTTTCTACCAAAAATTCTGGCATATTATTAGGAAAGATGTAGTGCGGAGCTGTCAGCACTGGCTCAGAAATGGTCAGTTCCCTACTTCCCTTTCTCATACTTTTCTTGTCCTTATAGCAAAACATGAAAAACCGACACATATTCAGGACTTTAGACCTATTGCTCTATGTAATGTGCTTTATAAAATTGTGGCAAAGGTGGCTAATAGACTAAAGGCTATTCTGCCTCACATTGTTTCTACTGCACAATCTGCTTTTGTTCCTGGACGCTCAATACATGATAATGCTATGTTGGCCTTTGAACTTATCCACTGCATGAAGAGGAAGAAGAGGGGGAATTTAGGAGCCGTAGCATTAAAACTAGGTATCCGCAAAGCATATGACTGCATTGCTTGGCAATACTTGGAATTCATCTTGGTAAAAATGGGCTTTGAAAAAAAATGGATTGATTACATCATGATGTGTGTTACATTGGTGACCTATAGTGTTCTATTAAATGGCAACGAAGTGGGTCCAATTACACCAAAACGAGGCCTTAGACAAGGTGATCCACTTTCTCCATACCTATTTATATTATATGCCGAAGGATTAACTTTCTTATTACGCAAGGCGGAAGAAGACAACACCTTGCAGGGGTTTCGCATGGTGAGAGACGCCCCGTCAATCTCGCATTTACTGTTTGCAGATGATAGTTTTCTCTTCTTTCGAGCAAGTATGGCTGATTATGTGACGATTAAACAGATTTTGGAAGATTATGAGCAGGCTTCAGGGCAAGCGGTAAACTTTTAGAAATCTGGAATTTTTTTTTCCTCCAACGTGGGGCAACGGTTGGCTAGTGAGTTGAAAACAAGTATAGGCATTTCCACCCCTTTGGATCATGGCCGATACCTAGGCTTGCCCTCCCTTATAGGCAGAAACAAGAAACAAATATTCTCATTCCTCAAGGAGCGATTGCAAGGGAGGCTTCGCAGTTGGAAAAACAAATTTCTCTCACGTGCAGGTAAGGAAATTCTTCTCAAAACTGTAGCCCAAGCCTTACCCACTTATAGTATGAATATGTTCTTGATCCCACTTACCACCTGTGACGCACTTCAAAAGATGATGAACTCTTTCTGGTGGCGGAATAAACCCAATGGCGGGAACCGTATGCACTGGCTAACTTGGGATAGAATGTGTGGGCCGAAGATAGAAGGTGGGCTCGGTTTTCAATTGTTACACTGGTTCAATATGGCAATGCTAGCGAAGCAGGGTTGGAATCTAATTCATAACCCTTCTTCCCTCCTAACACAAGTTCTCAAAGCTAAATACTTTCCCAGGACTTCCTTCCTGGAAGCAACGACCGGATATAATCCCAGCTTTATGTGGAGGAGTGTGTTACACGCTAGAGATTTGCTGGCTTTAGGCATCCGGTGGAGAGTCGAAAATGGCGAGAACATCTCTGTCTGGCAAGACCTATGGTTACCGGGGGAGGCAGATTTTTTCATTCGGTCACCAGTGGTAGAGGGACTTGAACTTATGCCAGTGAAGGATCTAATGCTCCCAGATGAGAGGGCATGAGATCTGCAATACATTCAAGGCCTTTTTTATGATATTAATGTGCAGAAAATCCTTTCAATTCCTATACCTCTGACCAATCACACAGATAAGCTGATTTGGCATTTTACGAGAGATGGTTTTTACTCAGTAAAGTCTGGCTATAGAGTTGCGCTTACAAGGCTAAGCCCCATGGCTTCTGAGGAATGTGTCAGCTCGTGGAAGTAGCTGTGGAATCTACCCATCCCAGCCAAATCAAAGGAATTTCTTTGGCGAGCTTGTAAGGGGATTCTCCCGGTAAGGGCCACCCTTAGGCGCTGAGGTCTGGCCATAGCAGACATCTGTCCCTTTTGTGATGAGCCAAAAACCATATCCCATGCTTTACTACATTGTGTCCATGTTAGAGCCTGTTGGGATCTATTCCCTCTACATCCTGTTGCTCCAAATTTTGTTACCTTTTTGCAGGATCTTTTGAAAGGACGGGGAGATGAGGTGCGTCGGGCTTGTGTCCTGCTGTGGCAGATCTGGCAAGCCCGCAACTCCTTCATATGGCAACATAGGCGACTTGACCCACGGGCCATAGTGGCATCATCACACCAAGTCTTGGAAGAATGGACAACTACCCAAGCCCAGTTGCGCGATGCCAGTACACCATTAGGGGTGGCTGCACCAGTAACCCGCTAGTCAGGCCCACCTGTTGGCACTGTAAAGTGCAACTTTGATGCTGCAGTTCACGATGTGCAGAGGACAAGGTCGTATGGGGTAGTCCTAAGGGGTCACAGGGGCCAGTTTCTTAGAGGTTTTTTAAGGTTTTCCCACGCATCTTACACCCCTCTTATGGCCGAAGCTATGGCCTTCAAAGAGGCTCTATCTTGGATGATACTCAAAGGCGTTCAATCGGTGGAGGTGGAGACCGATTGCCTTCAACTAGTGCAATGTTTCCATGGATCCAGCATCGGCATCAATGAGTTGGGAGTACTCATGACTGAGTGCCAAGCCATGGTTGCGGGTTTTCAGTCTTTTACTTTTACTTGGATTCGTAGGCATGTTAATAGGGTAGCACACATGTTAGCTCAAGCAGCTCCTCAATACCCCAATAGATCTAGTTAGGATCGACAACCGACTTTTTTATTAGATACTCTCGACTGTGAGGCTGGTTTATCTATATAATTAAACCCATGTTAAAAAAAAAGTAGTTGGTTTTACTTTCATTTTTGTTATAATTTTTCATTTTCATTTTTATTATTAGATTTTGCTTTTAAATAAAAGTTTATTTAGTTAAATTTTGTAATAAAAATGAAGATAAGCCTAGTCATGTTCGGAAGTACAGAAAATCTTACTTTTAGAATGTTAAAATATTTTTTAAAAATAATTCTTAGTGAACTGAAGAATGCCTATATGAACATAATTTTTGTGGATCTTGAGGTTTTCCTCTTCTTCTATAATTTCATAAATGGTATCTTTCACATCAATATGATGAAAAAAAATCCAAACATATTAGTGTAGTATAAGTCAATCCAATAAAAGTTACCTAAACATATAAAGAATATAATATTAACAAAAGCTAATAAAAATTAATTGTAATCACATTTTTTTATTTAAAATAATGTAACACCTTATGGAGACATGGGAAATTAGTTTGTTACATTTGTTACTTTTTTAAAAGTACTCACAGTCATTTATAGTACTTTCTAATCTAGTCATTATACATGTGAAATACATATCAAATAAATAACAATACATAATATTTTAAGTTTGATCCATTCTTTTACCACTATATGGTGTTTATTTATTAGTTAGAACATGTGCATCAATATGTGTACCATATATTTCTCCCATGAAATCCTACAAAATGAAATTATATTATTAAATTAATTAATTATAAAGATATAAAAATAGTAATAAAATATATGAATATACTTGAAAATGTATAAAGTGTTTTGAATTATATTGAATCTCAAGAAGTGTACTAGTAAAGGATGATGAAATAATAACTCTTTTTACAAGAAGATTAACTTTATGTAAGAATTTGCAAAATAATTAACAATTGTTCAAGTGCTCTACATTGACTCCAATGTCTCACTATGCTCTATCGTCATCAAAAAAATTGCAACTTGTTCCCCCATAATCAAATGACTATTTCACATTAAGCCTCTTAAACTTTCAACTCATCGTATACCCAAGAAGATTGCTTTGCTCATTTTAAAGTTTTCATAAATCTTTATAGGATTCTTATTCAAAAGTCTTAATATACAATTATGACCTGATGGAGCAAAAGTTCCACATGATTACTTGTGTAAATGCAAATGTCTTTTTTCTTCACCAGTTAAAGAAATAAATGTTTTCTTAATCATTTTAACATTTTAATTGGTTCAAAATCTACTAATGAAGCAATGTATCTATAATACCAGTATTAAATAATTAATAAAGACTTTAAAATATAAATGCTAAAGGTGTGCTTGGTTCACTTAGGAGAACGGTAATAAGAATTATAATGAATATAGTGCGGAATGAAAATGGAGTATTGGAGGGTATGAAGTATTGCCCAACAAAGAGATATAAAAATATTGTTCATTCAATCATAATATATTATCAACCATCTTTTTTCATTCCTTTCTTCTCATACCAACTAATCAAACACCCCTACAAATATTATGAAACACCAAAAAATATAACATAAATTTAAGAACTTCATATCAACGAGTCAAAATGTTCACACGAAACATATACTTAAAATGTTCAAACTATATAATAGTTCTTAATAAAAAAGTGCCTAAATCAATAAGAGTTTAATACATTAACATGAAAATATTACTAAACAGACATAATTCAATCCATCTTCCTTGCATCTAGTATCTTTATAAAAATCTCCTATAAAGTCGAAAATCATATAAAGCCTTCATTGCTTTTCTGTATTACACATCCTTAATGCCCAAATTATGTAAGAAATTCAAACATTCCATCATTTTATTAATATCTTGATTAACTGATGAAGCTCTAGATTCTTTATCTTCAGTGGATGACATTGTCACCATTTTTTTCTCAAGTAAATTCTTTTTGATTGTTCACTAATTGCAAGCAAGGAATTTTTTAAAATACTAGAGTATGTCCTTTTTTTTTGCTTTTTTCTTTTTAGGAGATTTCTTCTTCTTTTTTTTTTCTTACAAAGAGAACTTGCAAGTTGATCTTCTTTTTTTATTGAAGGAACAAATTTCATCAACTTCAGTCCTATGTTCCTCTTCAATATTGTTTGATAGAGATTTAATTGATGGATGTACATGTAAACCATTTGTAGTAGTATCTAAAAAATATGTCACAAGTATGAAAATTCATTACCTTATTTTTTCTTAAATTTATGAGTCATTTTATGCGTCTATAATAATGAAAAGTGCATATAAGAAAAATTATAATAGGATATATCAATAAGTGAAGAAATATTTTACCTTAAATAAAATTTTCCAAATTTTATATGTAGTAATAACTTCATCGGTGAAGGAGTTATAACCAATTCATATTTCTTTAATAAATTCTTGAAGTTCTTCAATTTAGCCCTCAATGCATTATTTATAGCTTCAATTGCATATCAATATATTCTTTCCGAATTTTATTTGAAGGCTTGTTTTAATATTCTTCTAACCAGATTTGGAAAAAATAGTAGTTGTTCAATTTTCCTTCTTCAAGTCTTCAACTAATAATGAGATTAATGCATCTTTATTGCATCGTTCCATATACTATCCTTTTCATTTATTTTAACATAATTATTTGAATCATTCATATTATCTGAATCTATCATCACTAAGAGTAATTAAATGTGAGTGTTAACAGAAAATTTGTCTTAAGGAATAATTTAAAGTATATATTTTTTGTGAGAAGTATGTAATTCTTCTTTTTAGAGATTAATTCGAAGCCTGACCTCACTTTAATAGAATTAAAATAGTCTATTATCTATAAAGAAATTACAAAGTAAATGATTTCTAAATACAAACTTGAGTAGGACTTATTTTATAGATAGGGCTTAAACAAAGCAACAATAAAATGGATTTAATAACAAATACTCAAGTTTATTTTTACTATGGTCCTAGAATGATGTTGCATTGTTTACATCCAATGATTTAATGTCGCACAAGGAGCTAGGCAGTTTTATATAGACTATTTGCTCCCATTCACACTAAGACATCAAGCTAGGTTTGATCAAGTCATAAGGTTTCTATATATTGAAATGGTGAGAATAAGATCTTGTACTATTTTGTATATCTTGTGCAATGGAATTTCTTGTCTTGCTTTATAGAATATTTTAATTTCTCTATTGACATTTGTGCTACTTTAGTTAATATACTATGTTATTGAATGATGTTTACTTAGACTCATAAGCATAACTACAAAAGACTCAAACACTATGATTGACATTTTTGTTTAGACCTAACCTAGCCCAACCTAAAATAAATATGATTGACTTACTCAAAATCAAAGAATTCAACCTGATTTGACTAGGCTTTGGGCTAAATTTGGGCTTTTTTTTTAATTTTAAGCTTTAGGTTAGGCTCGAACTTAGGTGTTTCTGCCCAACCCAACCTGAAGCCCGATTGTATCATTAGGGTGTCAATAGGCCAACTTTATATATATTTTTTAAAAAATAAAAAACGATGTTATTTTTGACATTCGGGTCGGGCCACAAGTGGACCAAAACTTAGTTTGGTCTAGCCAAACAATTTTGACACGTGATCCACCCGTGGCCCGGTCAATTTAGGTCAAAATCGAGCTGAACCGAGCAAGCCGAGTTAAAATTGAAATTCTTATGAATCATTCATCAGTTGTATAAATATAGGTAAAATGACGTTGTTATACGGGAGGAGCCGAATCATTTTGTCCATGTTGAAAAAGAAACGTTTTTCTTTTGCTTAAGCAAAACGATGTCGTTATAATATAGAAAATAAACTCTTATCTATCATAGATCCTCTATTCCAAACACCTAGACTCCTCTACTATCTTCTCCAGTCACACAAAGTCTCGTCTATTCATTCCTCTTCAAATCCTCCATTCTAGGTAGCCAAACTCCTCTTATGTCTTCTCCAATCATAGAGACTCCTTCATTCCTCCTCCCTTCAGATCCTCCATATTGTAGACAGTCAGACTCCTCTAATTCTGTCTCTCACGTCCTTCTTATCTTCGACAGAGTCAGTCTTTCCTAGTCTCTCTCACTTTCGCTTAAGTAACTCCATGCATTTTTTCACTTTCCTTTATCATCTTTTTGTGAAAATTTCAGTTGGTACACCATAAGGGAAATGGATGCACCATTTAATGAATAAGAGTGTTACCAATGTGAGCTAACTTCTAGTTTCTATCTTGTATAACTTTGGTAGACAACTGAATGACTAGAATATAATGCAAGTAATGCTTTAGATCAGATTGTAGAAAATATTAAAAAAAAACTCTTATAACTACCATCTTATTTTCTACCATATGTCATTTTTGTTGAATGATGAACTTATAAGTATTAGGTGAATATGTGATTTATCCTTTTTCCTTATCACTTATTACTTAAACAATATGAAGCTTTACCTTGGTTAAAATAACACTTTTATTTCACATTGTACTAACAAAACAATAAGTAAAACTTAGAATGTAGTCAATATGGGAATAAATTTATAGTTCTCATGTTTTTTTTTTAAATTTAGACTTACTGATTGATTTCTTATGATAACTTTTGAAAGTAATGCACAAATTAAAAAAAGGAAATAGATACAATTTAACATTTGTATTTTGCACCAAGTAAACACATGAATAGGAGCGGAGGAATTGATACCTTTTATGCAAAATGTGGATTTGCATAAATGTTTAGTGAAAGGTTTATTCTGCAATACATGAACTGATAGTGAAAAAGTGTCATTGCAATGTGATCATTGTTACAGTTGTCTCATTGTTCTTTTTTAAAATGTTAATTTAACATTAAGG